>JAMWFC010000116.1:373318-437359 GCA_027475525.1 Macrolepiota albuminosa
GAAGCCGTTACGTCTTTCGTGGACTGATAGTTCGAGGTCTGTTTTGTGGCTCCTCCCCATCTCCATGAGTGTTTTCATAAGTTTGGCGTCTTTGGTTAGCAGGGCCGGCATAGCATATCTACCTTTCCCTAGGTAGGGCTGTTTTGGGTGCATGAGTGTCATTTGGACCATAGCATGGTCGGTGTTTATAGCAGTTCGTCTAATTTGCCAGTTCCAGCTGAACGGTATAAGGTCGTCTTTTATATATATACGATCAATCCGGGATTGGATGGGTCTATTCTGCATCTGGAAAGTGAAGTCCAGCGTCGTTGGGTTTTCTCTACGCCACCCGTCTGCTAGGTCGAGACGAGATTTGAGGTTGACAAGGGCGTTGACGTTTTCGGTTGGATCTACATGGGCAGGCAGGCGGTCTATGGCCTCCTCAACCATATTTGTGTCCCCCAGAACTATGCTTGGCTTCAGCATGAGGGGTCTAGTCTTCCAGTGCGTTCCCATGCTTTTCCAAAATGTTGCGTTCTTTCGAGGGTCGTTCGGGGCATATACGTTGACTATACTCATTGTGGAGTTGTCGTGCCAGGGTACTTCAATTACTAGTGCCCTTCCTGGCTCTAGAATTCGGTGCCGTGTCTCAGACCATTTTACAGTGCTTTTGTTCAGCGCGAAGGCTACTCCTTTGGCATTAGGTCTATTCGGATCCAAGCTTGATACGAAGTGTATCTGCCTGTCGAATAATTTGTTCAGTTCCTCCGTATTTAACGTATCAAGGTGTGTTTCTTGGATCGCTAATATGTCTATATTATTTTCCCTCATTATTTGACGTATGCAGTACCATTTTTGGCGTGTGGACTGTGTCCCGCCGCCTTTGATGTTCAAGGAGGCTATCGTGAATGCTCCTCTCCTATTTCGGCCTCCCATCTTTGTTCTCGGGGGGGGAGGTGTTTCCCCGTCTGAACCCACCTCGCCTGTACAGACTTCATCACTCTCCGTCTGCACCTGCGTTTGGGTAAGCCGCGCTCCATCGCCGATCCCTCCCAGGCCGTCCTCGGGGCCCTGGTCGATGGTATGGCCGTAGGCCTCTCCTGCCTGGGCGGGGAGGTAACCGTCGCCGTAGTTGTCAACCGTGTTTAATAAAAATGTATTCGTTGTGTCAGGTTAGGGTGTTGGGTAATGTCTGCGATAAACGGAGACTTAGGTAGGGCTGCTACCCACGGCACTACCCACGTGAAAACGTTGCCGCCCAAGCACTTCCCAGTTTGGTCGGGGAGCTTAACTAAGATTACCTGACGTCCTTGGACGCAGTAAATTCATCTTAGTTTCCAGGCTCAGGGTGAGGGGAGTCATTATACGATTTAGATGTAAGCTGGCAACATGTCTACGTAAAATTACCAACGATCAGAGTTGCTTTCAGGATGGTTGGGGAATCTACCCCCGTATCCCCTGCCTCTTCCTCTAGAGTATCCTCGCCGGCCTCGTTGGTCATTTTGTGAGCGGTTTGAGTGTGCGAATTCTGCCGTCTCCTCGAGTTCTTTGCCTTCGTTTGCCATCCAGCCTTCAAGGTCGGAGTAGGGGCAATTGAAGAGTTCATGATCCGCTCCCTTGCATTTAAAACAGTGTAAGCGCCTCTCTTCCGCTACTAGGGTAGCGCATCCAAAGTCCATGTCTGCAAAGGTAGTGTTTCGGAGGCTTTGCAATAAGAGGAAGTAGCTCGGCCACGTTATATTCGGGTATCGCCTGAAGTAGAGATTCCACAGGGATTTGCGAACCAGTTGTTTCCTCGGGGGGTTAGCTAGGACCTCGGGCTTGGAGTGACGTATCTCGATAGTTGACACAATCTCTGCCGCTGGTTCCATGTCGTGTTGGGACGTAGTGTCACCTACGAGCCTGCTTTTCACCGCTGCTATGAATGCGTCATCGGATAGCAGGGTCTCGTGGACTATGCGCGTTACTTCCTCTTCCGATTCCCGAATGGTGACGTCGTCCCTGACGCTGAGCGAGAATCCTTCGATGGTACACAGGAATCTGGGGACAGGTGGGGTGTATGGTAAGAAGAAAGCGGTCATCTCCGATGTTGATATAACGTTGTTGTTTAACATTATCTCGTATGCGCGCTCAGATACGTTAGAGACCAGGAAATGGTAGGGGGGTTTCTGACGTTCGAACCTGGGCGCCGAAGCAAGGGGCTTCTCCTGCTGGGGGGAGGATAGCCTCGCTCTCTCCCCAGTCATTTTCAAGATCAGCGCTTTCATGTTCTCGCTCGTAATCACTAGGTCGTCCAACTTGCTGCCCTGCCAGCTCCGGACCCAGAGTTTGGGTTCCGGGTAGTTGTCGAAATGTGCCCTTTGTTCTGGTCGTAGATTATACCACGGGGGGGTGGACAGGTGTACTTCTGGGAAGCCTCCGACCGGTGCCTGGGTCCTGATCAAACCGGTAGGGAGTCTCGGTGGGGTTCTGCCCTTCTGTGTTGTGTGTGGGGGGTTAGGAGCCTGCCCCGTATGTGGAGTTTGCAGGGGATCAAGTCCTGGTTCCTCGGTTTGACGAGTGGTAGCTAACTTCGTCCTTCTTATGATCCAGGCCGGGTCTGAGGCCTTTACCCCTCCGTTCGAGGATCGGGGGGTGCCGTCCAGCTGCGCGTTTGGGGATGGGGAGGGTGAGTCGTGGTCTACCATGGTCGTGTCCCCTTCCCCATCCTGCTGCCATTCCTCAGGCATTTCCGCGATGTGGGTCGTCGTTTCACTAGCAGGTAGGATGGGTGTCGGGGGAGATGTGAAGGACATGGTAGGTTCGGCCTCCGGTTCCTCCACGTTGGGGGAGGGGTCAGCTGCCGTGTTCCTCCTCTTCTTATCGTGACGACGTACCCCGGTCTGTTTCTCTGGGCTTGCTTGCTGCAGCCTTTTCTTAGCTTCGTCGGGAGGTGGGGTAGGCATGCTATTGCCAGGAGTTCGATGGGGCCTTTATTTGTTTATGGCTTTTGTGGGGATTGCCTCGTGTTTGTGGGTTGGAAATAGTTTAGTCCCCGGGGCATTCATGTGTTATCGGCGTATGTACCTTTGCCGGAGTGGGCTCCGTGTCGGGTACAGAGGTAGATTTTCGCTGCCCGTGCATTTGGGATTGGGTGGCCTTTTCTGTGAGGAGGCGCCTTTCTGTTTGGGGGGGGGCCCTCGTATTGATCTTCCTGCTGTGGCAGGACCTCTGTCAGAGGTTTGGGATGTAAGGGGAGGGCGTGCCGGCGGGTCAGGCGCGGCCGCAGCAACCAGTGTCAGTGGTGCTCATCGTGGTAATAGATCAAGGGGCCCCCGCCGGAAAGCGTTCTTCGCATGTTGAAAGCACCGCATTGATCTTAACGTTCTCGTTGAACATGACGAGGCCAAGTTTTTGGAATGAATTTCGTCATTTGTGGAACCTCTATGAAGGGTCTTTTCTTTTAATTTTGGCTATATACAGATTGGAATTGGAGCATTTCTCATATGTGCTCCTACTAGAGGCAGGTCGCGTTGTCGGATGCAAAATTTATGGCAAAACATACCAATCGAAAACATACCAATCGAAAACATGCCGTGGGCAACTGAATTGATATCGCGCTTAAAACTCAATGATCATTCATCGATGGGCGAGCTTACAGGATGTGTTTCCACGACCTCCAGATTGTTACGCGCTATCTTGACAGAACTGCTACATCATCATCTAGAACGCATCAAGAGCCTTACTCTTGACTCGCGAACCCTTGTCTCGCGAAATCACCATCGTCATCGAGACCCCACGAGCATACCAAATGGACGAAACTTTTTGCGGGCACCTCCGTAAGAGATCTGGCCCAGAAGATTGAGAGTGAATGTGATAACGAGTAGAAGAGCTCCTGCTTGACGCTCCCCTACAATCTCGTCTATCGGAAGTACCCGTGGCCTACCTCTTTCCGAGTACGTCAAGGATGTCGAGTCCTCCGGATAGATCTCGTAGTGAAGTAACGAGATGTATGATGAGCAATAATATCATACATAGATTTGACAGTTGCTGCCGGTAGCATAACTACACATGGTCTCTAATAAACAGGGCCAAATCTGGTATAACTGACAACTGTTTTTGATCGCTGCCATCCAGCAGGGTTCGTTTCTAAGCTTTCTTCTTTTATCATCCTTCAAGATAACTGATAACCTCTAATGTCGCGCTTTGTTCGAGCTTCCAAGTATCGGTGAGCATTGAAATCAATACCGATGTATAACGTGTAGATAAACCAATGCTGGCGCGTCACAACGAATATAGCCATGTTTTCGGGCACCCGGCGAAGAAGGAATATGGTTATGAAAACGTCAAGGTCACCAGTAGTGCATGGGACACTAATTTTATCTCTGCTTCTGGAGTAAGATGCTCGATTAGAGAGAGGCTCCTGTGGTAAATGCTTACACGTTGACAGCAATACATCAGCGTCAACTGGAATGCGTCCGGCGGTGGTGCATTCGCCATACTACCCCTCCCATCTCCCTTCCAAACAGTACCAGGACTTCCTCAGAGGCTGCCTGACAACCTGCCGCTGGCACGTAGTCACACTGCTGCTGTGCTGGACACAGATTGGTCGCCGCACAATGACTCAATCGTCGCTTCTTGTGGCGAGGATGGCAAGGTGATGATTTGGAAGGTTGAAGCACCCGTGTTTGAGGGTTGGGGTCAAGAGAATTGGGTTCCTCAGGATTTTGACCCCGTTGCCCGCATCGAGGGATCTCCACGTAAGGTCGGTCAGGTTCTGTTCCATCCGACCGCTGCGAATGTCCTTGCAAGTGCTTCTGGAGAGCACACGGTCAAACTGTGGGATTTGGAAAATACTGAGGAGGCGAGGAGTATATTGACAGGCCACGGCGACGCGATTCAGAGTCTCTCCTTCAATCCAACGGGAACTCTACTGGCGACGACGTGTCGGGATAGGAAACTGAGACTGTTTGATCCTCGTGTGGGTGGCGAGGCGGTCCGCGTTGTGGATGGTCATGGTGGAATCAAGGGATCTCGTGTAGTGTGGATGGGCGACCTTGACAAGATTGCGACGACTGGATTCAGTAAGATGTCAGATCGGCAAGTCGCGATTTGGGAGACGGGCGGCTTGGGTAACGTGAAAACGATTGTTCTTGATCAGTCCGCGGGTGTCGTTATGCCCTTCTGGTCTGATAACAATATCTTGTTCCTTGCTGGCAAAGGGTATGCATCGTGTTACGTCTCTGATATATCAACAGCTCATGTCCTTCAGTGACGGCAACATTCGATACTACGAATACGAGTCAGACACCCTTCATGCTCTATCAGAGCATAAATCAAGCGAACCCCAGCGTGGCATGTGCTTCTTGCCCCGCCGGGCTCTTAACGTTGGAGAGTGTGAGATTGCCCGGGCCTACAAGGTTCAGGGCTCCTCCATCGAGCCCATCGCCTTCATTGTTCCTCGAAGAGTAAGCTTCCTGTTCAATTCCGCTTTTGGCACTATTACTGACATACGTCAGGCTGAATCCTTCCAGTCCGATATCTTCCCACCAGCACCCTCATCCGAGCCCTCACTCTCTGCCAGCGAGTTCTTCGCCGGGAAAATTGCTCCTCGCAACGTTGTCGATCTCTCCTCAGGCGCGAACTTCGCTTCCTCTTTGCCACCTCCTACGGTTCCTACAGCAACCCCTACTGTTTCAGCCCCACCTCCGGTGCCCGCTGTGGCTCGGTCTAACTCGTATAATACCCCAGCGGTTTCACCAGTGATGCCTAAGCAAGAACCTACATCATTAGCTCAGGCCTCTCCTGAACCTACTCCCATTGCGTCTGTAGTCGAGACGAAGAGGGCACAGGCGACTGATACTGACGTGTGTTTTTGTTTTCACCCTTCAGTCGTCTACTAAAGCTTTCCCTCTTGTCCTATTGTAGTCGGCGTTGAAGGAGGAGAATGCACGCCTTGCTAGTGAGCTTCGAGAGGCACGTGAGAAGATTAGGAATCTAGAATTGCTGGTTGAGAGCATCCGTGCCAATTCACGAAAGGCAGCTGAAATGCTTCAGACCGCCCTACACTAAGTTGAATGTAACATGTAAATGCACAGGTACAGGGAAACCCTTGGAAATGTTTCTTTGAACCCGCAATTTTTGTATATCCTACCTTTCTATATATCTTCCTTTTTGTCGGAGTTCATGCACGACATAGACAAATGACTGGTCATTGCATCTTTGTTATTTGATGGATCTCAAGCCAGGAACTCTACGATGCAGGTTCTTTGTCTATTTTACGTCTTTAGACATAGGTCCAGAAGCTAGCTTCAGCGTGACGCTCTCGTGATAGCTGACGCGTTACGGCTGCTCACGTGACCGACTTCCGAGGCCCGACAAATGGACACAAATAGGGACATTTTCTGTCAAAAACAGTCATGGCCATGTCGTGGCTATCTCTTCTGCATCCAGAATTAACGACCTAAGTCATTCTCTGATGTTCAAGCATGCCACCTGGGACCCCATTTGACTCATTTGTGCTTCCATATCGCATTCGGGTCGATAATTTTACTTCGAACACTCGAGATAATTCACCAGCTTTACATTTACTCACACACACTCATTCCGACCACATTGTTGGTTTATCGGCCCAATCGTTTGGGTATAAAGTCATTTGTTCACGAGATGCGAAAGAGATGCTTCTACGACATGAAGTATACGCGGAGAGGGAATTACATGATCAAGATTACAGAGTACAAAGGACCAGGACGTTCGCACATTTGAAAGTAGATCCTACATTAGGGCCAGATGGAACAGTCTCTTACTCAGGCAGCCGTGACCTCCTGGTGGGTTTCCTCATGCTATTCATGATTTCGTCTGATCATGCCTGCGCATTTATTTCATCAGGAAACGCTTCCTCTACACACGCCCACGAAGTACGAACTTTCGAATGAAGAGTCTGTGACAATCACTTTGCTTGATGCAAATCATTGCCCTGGAGCTGTCATGTAAGTGTGCAGCTTGTCGATGGGCGGATGAATCTTTCATTCCCATCAGGTTTTTGATCGAAGGTCCTCAAGGCGCAATACTTCACACGGGAGACTTTAGAGCGGAACCGTGGTTTCTGGAAAGCGTGACACGGAACCCTTATCTTCAATCTTATCTTGCTTCCCCGACGCAGAATAGCAGTGGTAGAACGATTACCAGAACATTAAAAGCCATATATCTCGATACCGCCAGCGTCCTCTCAAGACTATCTGTTCCAACAAAGGTATCCTCACAGTACATATATATTCCTGCTTTGTTTCTGACATTCTTGTATAGGACAAGGCGACGTCTGGCTTGACTGAATTGATGAAAATGTTTCCAGATACCGTGTATTTCTTTATCAACACCTGGACATGGGGTTACGAAGACGTTCTCAAAGCTATATCTCGCACATTCAGCAGCCCAGTTCGTTGCCTATTCAGACTCCTCGTACGTGTGGCTAATTACTGGACTCTAACTGTAGATCCATGTCGACAGGTACAAGTACGCTGTATACCATCACACGTCTGACCCCTTTCTACGTTCTATCCTAACTCAAGATCCTTCTTGTACCCGTTTTCATGCCTGTGAAAGGTTTCACCGATGTGAGTATGTGGCCGTCGACGATGAATCATGGCAATCACAATATAACACCACGAGCCACCTGGGAAAACGAGTCGTATACGTCAACCCTGTCAGCATGGGAAGCCAGAGCTGGGATTTGTATATCAGGGAAACGAAGGACCGCCTGTCCAAAGGCGAGGAGGTTAGCAATCTGGTATGAACTTGACAATCTTTACGGAAAACATCTTCTAACAGTTCTCACTTAAAGCTCGTTCCTTTGTCACGCCACTCTCCACTCGACGAACTTCGTAAATTTGTTGCTTTATTCCGGCCTCATCGCATAATTCCCAACACGCTTGACCCTCACTTACGTGGATTTGACTGGGCCGCGATCGACTGCATGTTTGCCGATTGCCTCCATCCTAACCCTAGTGCAGCTGACTTGCCCGTTCCTGAGCTTGATCTCATTAGTCTTGCCAAGGATACGATAGATGAAGACGTGTATGTGAAGAATCTCATTGGAGAAGGCGCTACTGCAGCTGCTGAGCGATGGGCGGATAAGTATCATTTCCGTAAGAAACTCGATATTCTGAGCGAGTACTTGGAACGTGATATCTACGACAAGATGGCGCGTATCTTCGGTCTGCCCCGTAGGCCTATGCGATTACCGTCTCCAAAGGTCTCCGTCCCCTCTCTGCCGAGGAGAAAGGGGAAAGAAAGGGCCGTTGATAGCGAAGACGAGACGGACAATGGATACAGTGACGATGAGCGAGGGAAGACGGCGCACCAGCTGTTCGCAAGCATCGCAGGTATTGAAGGAAGCATGGAGCATATCTGGTGGGTTTCGTCACCGATGCCATCTCAGGACGAAACGGGCCAGTGTGATGTCCCAGAACTTGCGCCCATAGAGAAAGAGAATGCTCCCTCAAAGGTTGATCAACCTGGACCATCTGCTACTTGGACATTGCGCCTAACACCTCGGTCGTCACCTGTACGACCAAAGAAACGGAAGGTTGCTCCAGTCCTTATGAATGTGACTCCAATTAAGAAACGGGGTCATAATGATCATGCCTTTCCTCTTACGCCTACACCTCACATTGCAAATAACCATTTTAAAGGACACAGTCTCGCTTCACCGATTGCTCTCTCATCTTCTCCTGTCGGACCTCCGATGTTCCTCATGGAAAACGCCGGAATACATGTTAATCAAAAAGAGAAAGACATGACGACTTTGCCCACAAAGCTTTCGACTCGTCGACTTCCTCCTTCCTCACCTCACCTCTACTTCTCATCTTCGTCTCCATGCGCGGAAGTTAATAAGGTTACTGGGAAGCGGAAGGGACCACAGATCCCAGCTGGCGATAGTCCATCGAGTATCAAGCTCATAGGAATCCCATATCCTTTAGCAAAAGTTAGACATCACAAGGGACAAGAAGATGTCCCAAGATTTGCAGAGTCTTTTGGCAAGCGCTTCACCCATATTGGTTCCCCGCAGCCAAGCACTCCTTCCCGCAAACGACACAAAGGACCGAATTCCAAACCTTGCGATGGAGTCACCAATCGTGCTTCCACTTCGCATGCAATAAACCCATCCTCCAGCCGCCGTAGTCAACTCCGAAAACAGCGGCTGCGCATTGCTGAACGGCTGGTGGAAGCGCGTCCAGACCATCCTCCAGCCGCCGTAGTCAACTCCGAAAACAGCGGCTGCGCATTGCTGAACGGCTGGTGGAAGCGCGTCCAGATCTTATGGATCCTCTTTACGCCGTGAAGCGAACTAGGTTGCTTGCGCGTTCGGTTGGCAGCCCCAGTTTTCAACTTCAACCTCATGCAATATCTGGGAAGGATGAGTCGCAAACCAATATCAAGGACGGAACGGTGGCGTCATTCGAGATTGTTGACGATGACGATGAGGGCGTGGATTGGAATCGGAGTAGAGAACTTGCGGCAGCTCTGAAAGCCGATGTTTTAAAGGGCAGGCGACTCATGTTACCCGCCTTGGCTTGCGTAGAAAGCAACGACTAGATTGTATTGACTATTCATGCTCAAAGGTTTTCTCCCTGTACTGTACAAGTTGTATTGACTATCTTAAACGGACTTGTGTAAAAATACAAACACCCAACAAGAACTGCACATGATATGTCATGTTAATCTACTTAGTACTTTGAAAGTACTGTGAATCTACACCACACGATGTTACCACACTGGATCTGTTTCAGGTGCTTTGTCAAAGCAAACAGCCAACTGGTAGTCGCCTACGCGTCTTGCCCAGCGGTAAATCTTGAGCCTATGACCCATCGCCTTCTCGCCTTCCTGAAAGACCTCGGTATCTTCCGATTTGAGCCAATCTACATGGAAACTTTTTTGCCTATCGTATAAAAGCATCGTGGAGTTCATCCCTGATTGCGAAAGCGATATTTGGAATTTGACGAGGAAGGCCTTGTCTCCATGTATGTTCTGTGGCGTAGTGGCTTGATCCTCTGGCGACTCGATCCTCTGAGCCCGGATGTCGTGAATAGAATCGAAGCGATTGATAACGGCGCGATGCATATACCCAAATGGAGTGTTTTGGTGGTTGAAGGTGAGAGTGTGCCATGTACCACCTTTGAGCGAGCGACAGAGCTGCTTGTGGTTGGGCCAGTCCTCTCGTTGGCACTCTAGCGAATCAATCAGAATGAAATCTTTACTTGAATGAGTGTACGCACCCTTGCCACAATAAGATACACTAAGACATTGTGTGCACCTGCTCTTCATCTTTTTCCCGCATAAATCGCATCCTGAGGTTATATTCAGCCTTCCCAAGTCCCGCATATTGAGTGGTCCGAGGGGGAGGATAAACGTGAGACGGTGCTCTGCTTCGCCTTTCTGGCGATGTGGTTTGTAAGCGGTCGAGAGACGTTTGGAATTTATCGCAAAGAGCTTCAAAAGATATTTGCGCTCCAACTGGGTCGTTGAAATCGCAACAACAGTATGCTCGAAGATCTGCGTGATGTAATCTCTCATTTGGACACCGCTCGGAGAATGGACCACTTTGTACAGGATAGAGAACACGGGTACCTCTGCTTCCAACTCAGGAGAGGTACCAGATGAACCCAACTGAAGCCGCTGTACTTCAACGACCTCAATGAAAGAAACAGAAGTTCTATATGCATCAAAGAATCATCAATGACGTGAACAATTCCTTACCCGGACTACAACACACCAATTCGACATCTTATCCATCAAGACAAAAGAGCTAAGTTTTTGTTCCCAATGGTTCGCGAGCCCCATAAGAACCTGTCTGACCTCCATGAACGTATCCTCCTCGGAGGTCGAAGTTGGAGAAGCCACCAGGTTTCGGCCATTTATGATATTATCATAAGCTTCAGCTATGTTTACTCGTTTGACAGCCTCAAGAAGTGGTTTTGATGATTTCCATTTTAACAACGTCGATGGGTTGACGGGAGCTATAGGCGCCAGAAACTCGTTATACCTCTGGGCTGCATCCAGGGTTTGAGTGAGGCGTTTGAGGAGGTCATCATCGGATATTTTCGTCTTTTTCTGGAGTTTCACCCCCATGCAATCAAGAAGGACAAGAACCTCGTGGCGGGAAAGCTCTATAGCATCCATGGATGAGTGAAAATGATAGAAAGGACACACCAAGTTTGGTCGATCGTGTCATAATATCTATTTGTAAAAACACCAACCTTCCTCCGGACACCAAAATATAAAAAGTGAATTAAGGACCAAATTTTCAAGAACATAAACTTTGAACTATATAGAAATATGGATAGGTTACGTATGAAGATATCTATGCATTTATATCAATAGCTGAAGGATGTTAAGTAGTTATAAAAAGGTGAATACGGTGGGGGTCTGTAATGTCACGAAGAGTGTTCCTTGACAGGCGTGACAGCGTGATGCAACACCACCGCGTCGCGTTCAAGTCGCGTCAATGATGTGTCACGTGCTCACCACTGTCATCACCATAGAGATTCAAATTTTGCTCTGATTGCCTACTATATAGGCATCAAATATACATATAGGCATATACTTTCAAAGGCTGCATGACAGATTCAAGATAATTGAACTGCAAAGTTGAAAAAATGAAGTTGATCTGATATTTATGAAGGGCCTCAGCGGACACAATTATTTACACTTTGACTTTCGGCATATGCACTTTCACTGTCCAAACTTGCACTTTCCCACGGTTCAACTTGACCTTTCACTCCTTCGATTTATCATTTCACGCCCTTTTATGATCTTGAACTAGTAATTTTGATATAAGCAGGGTGCCTCACCTCTCAGTCACTTGCCACACACCCTGGACTATACTCAGATCTCAATAGTGCCCTAATTTCACTCAGCTGTCAAATAACGCCGCCGCGTTCTGCTTACTGATAAATTCGACACAACGGCTATCCACTTTAGCAATGACCATTCCGCTGCATAATCTCAGTATTGCATTCCAAGAGCTTTGTAGAGATACGGACATTGCACTGCGCACACAGATTGGGGATGCTGCTAGGCTTGGAGAGCAGAAACAACGATGTCTGGAGTTTCAGTCAGCGCTTCGCATGGTGTGTTTACATGCATTTTTCATGAGAGTCCAGACACTCACATTACAGATAGCACTCTAATTCAATATCACCACCTGAATATCAGTCAGCCCATGAAAGTGTTGAACGCATGGTGACTGCTCTTGATGATGCCACCACAAATTCATCTGATTATCCTGATGCGCCGCCTCTCGAGTTTGGTGGACTGGTCTATGATGGGAACCCTGGGCCTCCACATATTGATATCAGGCCTGAGCACCTTGCAAGCCTCTCAGCTGGCGACTGGTCTATGATGGGAACCCTGGGCCTCCACATATTGATATCAGGCCTGAGCACCTTGCAAGCCTCTCAGCTGGCCGTACAATGCATCAGCATATAGCAGATATCTATGGATGCAGTGCACGAACTATTCGCCGCTGACTCCTTGAATTCAATCTTTCTATGCCAGGCCCTTCAGTATATATCCAGGAGCACCAAGAAGATGGCACAATTCAATGAGTATATTCTGCAGGTGTCTCTTCTGACCTCTCACAGTTGTCTAATAATTAACTGGACCAGTTGATGCTTGACATCTATGAGCAGTTCCCATCTTTTGGAAGGCACATGATTGATGGATATCTTTTGTGTCTTGGAGAGCGTGTCCTCCGCCAAAGAATAGAAGATTCATATCGCCGTGTTATAGGACCATCTACTTCAACATTTGGTACACGATGTATTCAACGACGGGTTTATTCTGTACCTGGGCCCAACTCTCTTTGGCACCATGATGGGCAACATGGTATGGTACATTTTCTTTGATAGCAAAATGAGTCTTATAAATCATTAGGATTGATACGCTGGAAAATTGTCATTCATGCATTTATAGATGGATACTCACGATTTGTTCTTGGAATTCGAGCAAGCAACAACAATCACTCAGAGACAGTACTCCAGTTGTTTGAAGATATTGCTGCTATATTTGGATATCCTAGTCGCACTCGAGGAGATCATGGCACTGAAAACTTGAAGGTTGCTGCCAGGATGGAAGATGTTAGAGGAGAAGGTCGTGGATCATACATTTGGGGCCGGTCAGTTGACTTTTCAAACATTTTAATGATTTCAATGCTGATATGAACAACAGAAGTGTACATAATATCAGGATTGAACGACTGTGGGTAGATGTGAGTCGTAATTTTGAAGAAAAGTGGAAGGACTTTTTCAGGCTGTTGGAGATACATGATGGACTGAATGTTGATGTCGATGCTCACATCTGGCTTCTTCACCACCTATTTCTTGATCTGATCAACCATGATGCTGAAGTCTGGGCAGAGACTTGGAATCACCATACACTCTCGCGACGTGGTGAATCACACCTCTCTCCACATGACATGTATTTACATGGAATGATCAAGAACGGATATCGAGGGGTCTACATTGATGACTCTCTTGATGATGAAGATATTGCAGCATTTGGTGTTGATTGGGATGATATAGACAATGCTCAAACTCGAGCACACTATGACAAGTTCAATACCGATGATGGAGATCCTGCAAATCCCTTCACTATCAACTATCCAAATCATCTTTCTCATGTTGAGGTACCTGACATACATTGCCCTTTTACTTCTGAACAGCTTGCTACTTTTCAAGCTCAACTTAGTACTTTTCCTCTTCTTGATCATACTGATATGCCATCTCGACGTTTACTTTGGATTCATGCCCTTTCATTAGCAAGTAATATTTTAAATTAATATTTGTTTTGCTTGATGACTTTTAATAAACTGTGTTTTCCTCAACTACATATTTAAAACAACAATATCCAGGCTTGACATTGAAAAATCCCCAACTATTGTACATTTGATACTGTAACTTCATTTCATAAGATAGTTAGTTTAACCAATACCTTTTGCGTAAATTATAGTTATGACAAGCTACTTGATACTGTTTGGCCTTGAAAACATCTGATATTCTCTTTGTTTTGTGAATACCTTGACTAGCAGCATGGTTTCCATAACCTCCTGGTGGTGGAGGATCATCTCCTGCTCCAGGATTGTTTGTTATTGAAGAAAGTCTTGGCATGATTGTACCATGGAGATGGTTACTATAAAAAAGCCTTTTTTGGATTAGTAAATAATGAAGTTAGTCATAATCAATGCTTACCAAAGACAATTGTTACAAGTTTCAATGTACACTCCCCACTGAGTGTATGCAAAATTGAACTCATCTAAATGAAACTTTTTAAGATATTGCATGCATATTGATATGTCCTGATCATGGTCAATGTGCTGAGGAGACATATAATTTGAGCATGCAAATAGATTGCTGCCAGTTGATCTCAAACGATTCAAAGTATCACCTCCATCATCTGCTTCACTTTCTGAAATAATTTTACCAGTTAGAGGAGGGTGCATTGCCTTTGCTAGATTTGTTAGAATGTCAGCAGCCTAAAAATTAACTAGATCAAAATATATCTACAAACAAGTCACTGAAATCTCACTTCTGCATGATCAAACATTATAGAAATCTCAGCATCTGTAGCTGCATTGATTCCCTGATATTCTGAGTATCCATCCCCAGCACGTCCACCCTGAGGCTGTCGAGAACCAATAGCTTGCATTTGGCCATATCGCCAAGCCTCAAAAGTATGCCCTCACTTCAAAGTTTGCAGATGTGATACTGCATGATGATGCTGAATCAAATGACCTAATGTTTTGGTTTCTGCAGCTTCAAATTGAACTGCACCAATCTATTTCTCATTGTAAGTCTTGAGTATATTATAAAAAAAATCCTACCATTTCAGAGAGATTGTCTGCATTTAAAAGAATCACAACATCTTTTTTGCATTGCAAATACACAGCTGGGCGGTGTGCAATCTTTCTGAGACCAAGTTCATCAGGTGAATAATATTTGTGATTAGAGGTAATTTTTTTCCCAGTCTAATAAAATTTCAGCATACAAAGTTGAAGTAGATGAGATACTATACATACAAAAGAAGGCAAGCGATCATTAAGAGGAGCACAAGTCAAGACATGTCCCTTCAGTTTTATATAGTCCTTTCTTTCTTTTACAAGCATAATCATTACACACTGATCTGCTTCAGGTAGATTTTTACATTTTTGGCAATTTTTAGCAGTCAATGAGGTGTTTGTTTCATCAATATCCATTTCAGATAAGGGATTTTTATCTGCTTTTGAAATTTGTCCAGATTTCGATTTGAAAGGCAAAGACATAGGAAATGGTTGTTGGAAAGCTTTATGTTTCACCCTAGTATTCTCTTTTTGAACAGATTGAGTTTTGCTCAAAATAAGAGCTAGCCGTGAATGCATTTTTTCTGGAGTATGCCTATACTTGGCAGGATTCAGACCATGTAGATGCTTGTGAGCCTTCTTAGTGTCCCAGTCACATGCCTAGAGCTTATATTGAGTATTGATTAAAGAGTGAATATAAGAATTTTTACCAGAATTCCTTGTTTTACAAGACTTGGCAATAGCCATGTATTCCAAGCATCATTAAAGTTACTGAGAGTCATTAAGAAGAAAATGGAAGATGGTCTTGATTCATTGGGAATAATGCATCCATCATTACTCAATCCTTGAAGCAGCAAGTCAATACTATAAAAAGTGTGGGCCCGGTGGCACTGCTAAAAAATAATCAGCAATATACTATATACTATAAAATCAAAAATCAACTTTTTGTGAAACATTATCAGATTGATCATGAAATGCCTCTGGTGCCCACTTATCAAAAACAAGGCCAAGAGATTCTTTCCAGGTATAATTTCGAAAACTCTTTGTAATATGAGATGCAGAACGTTCAAGTGTTGTGTCAGGTGCACAGACTGAGAGAATAACAGTAGCTAGCCCAGATTTTTTTACACAAGTTTTCCAATAGTTATGTCGCCAGATTTCTTGTGATAAAGCTCTCATTTTACGCAGAGCTTCTACAACCTGCACTGGGCTATTAGAATACTATAGCAAATATTAATACTTGATACATATACATTACATAGTATACTTACTTGAGAATCAGGAATATCCAAGATAAAAAAACTCTCTAAAATCTTGTGCCATCTCCATACAAAGCTCAAGTTGTTTCTCTGGATGATTGATGTAAAAAGAATTCCATGAACTGTGTGTTCTGGATGAGAATGGAGGAGGTGATACAAAAGTTGGAGCAGATTTAATTTGAAAATCAGAAGGTCCTGTTTCTTCATCCTCTTCATCATCAGAATCAACATCTGGAATCATCATGCTGTTTTTTGGTGGTGGCTACACTTCAGACTGAGTGATTATCTGTTTAGTAGTAATGCATACACTTGCCATATCCAAATGAATCTCCTGTTCTGTACGGAGAATATCAAGTGCAACATCTGGACGATTGCAGCTTTGATACCAGAGAACATTGATGAATAGAAATGCTGCTTGTGGCTCTGACATTTTGAGTCCACAACTAATTCTAGCCCACTCAACCAAGGGAAATCTCTGCTGAAATAAATGAGACATTGAAATCTATCAAAAAGACACAACACACCTGGGATTTGGAAACTGCAAGCAGCTTATCTTGTAAATCCTGCACAAGCTTGGAGAAATTTTTAGAGAACAGCCTTGGAGAGTTCATCTCCTTGTTATGCCATTCTATAAAAACTCCTGTTACAATTGAATTCCAGATAAAGTCATAATTCTGGTCCAACAGCTTGGGAGCTACAACAAACATGATCACTACAGATCAGATGGCAAGTAAGAGCCTAGGATAACAAGCAATATCTCAGAAAATATAGATCACACTAGATCTCCAGTGGATCAGGTATGTGAAGAACAGATAGTGGTTGTCGAGAACAAAGAGTCAATTGACATGTGACAGATGTATCAGGTATATGATGACATAGACTTTGTCTAAATGCAAAACTTAAGTCACACAGCATACAAATAAATGATCGGGTATTTTAAATCAAAGGTTGATAGAAAAATTATTGTGTAAATAGCAAAAGATACTGTGGAGTAGACTGTACTTGTAAGACATCTTCCTTCATCTGTATCCCAGAACCAGACCAATCCATCGGAACCTAGTGCATACAGAAATGTTTATTCTAGATTGAAAGAAGTGGATGAAAGTTTTCAAGCATGCTGACCTGCGGTGGACCAATCCATTCAGGGTGTTATGTATTATACATTTCCATTAGAACGACCAGGCCGCTGAGCAGTAGACCTATGTTCTTCTTCGAACGCGAGCGGCGGAAGCAAAGGCGGCGTAACATGGGACTGCGGTTGACCAGCTGACTCTTGAGTCGGCGAGACAAGAGGATGACTACCTGATCTGTTATTAGTCATTGCAGACCAGAACGACTGAATCGTATTCCTAAACGGTCCAGGGGCAAAAACATCTGGGTCAATATACCTGGGGTTGTCCTGGAGGCGACGACCGTCTCGGTGGTGATCTCTCAATTCTGCGGTGTACAGGAGATGGTGAACGCCTCGCCGGAGCCGCATGCAATACTTCAAAACGAGAAGAACAAGCAGAGGTCCGATGGTCATTATGAGGTTCTGATACCCCAGGGCCATTCGAAGTAGAAGCAACAGGTGCAAACTCGAACTTGAGGCCTGGTGAGGAAAGTGACGGTACGGGTAAAAACTCAGGCTGAAGCTCGCAAACTGTACGGTCCTGATTGTGAAGCGTCGGGAACCTCAAGCGCCTGCTATTAATTCCACCCGAGGTCATAGAAAACGAAGATGAGTCTGAAGACGAAGTTGAGTCTGCAGAATGATCAAAGGAACGGCGAAGAAAACGAAGGCCTGAGGGAGGATGCGGACGCTCAGGGCTTGATTCACCCGAACTTCATGAAGGCCGCACAGCACTAGACAAGTCCAGTGTGTTCATCGCTGCATTATACAAACTAGACGTCGTATCCAGTTCTCAAATCCCATCGAGCCTAGCCCGATGCTCCGCAAGGTGCAGCCTATAGCTATTCCTATCAGGCAATGAACTACGAGGGGGGAATGAATCAAAGCCTCTTGGGCGTGGAAGAAGCGGCCTCACAAACATTGACGACGTCAACGAGGCCGACGAGGTGAATGGCGATTCAACAGAACACATTCTCCCCAAATTGGTTCATTGTCTCTGCATCTGTATTAACCCCAGCCGCGCGATTCTCTGCTGTGCATCAGCAGCATTCTTAGTGTGGCCCGCAGACGACAACGGCAAATGTGACAAAGCAGACGAGTGGTTCTGGGAATACGAATGGCCATGAGCATGCGTGCTCGATTGACTGACGTACGGGCGTGCACGAAGGTTACTGAGTAACGTCCCCGAAAGCAGCAGCGATGAATTTGAACTCGTGCGTGGTGGAGCCCTCAACCACGGCTGCTCGTTCAATCTCAATCTCTCTCGTTCAATCTTTCTTTCCCTCTCCGGACTTCGACTGGGTGGTTCATGAACACGAGGAATTACAGGTTCAACTGACCTCCAGCCAGAAACGGACGTTTGATCCGTTGTCGATGTTGACTGCTGGTTATCATTTGACAACGGGGAGGGGGAAGGCCCATCATTAAACAACATCGACGTATTCATCAGGAGGGCACGGTCACGTCCACTCGAGATACCAGGAGCACTGTCTAACCAAACAAAAAGAATAAGCTTCCCTATCCCTCGAACAAAGGGAAGAAGCAGTGTTAATTAAAAAAAAAAACATGTTTTTGACTTACCCCTTTGACAAATTGCTTCCGATGAGCTTGAGGAACTCGAAATCCCATGGGGTAAGAGGATGTTTTGTCTGGGATAAGACATTGATTAATAGGTGGGGAGAACATGAATCATAACAGCCGATAACAGACTTTGTATTGTTCAAACGTTATTTGAAGGTGCATCTCGCCAGTGACAGGCTCGTTCTTGAATGGTTTTAGCCTGGAAAAGGAAATGTTGAGAGGATTGAGGGGGATGGTGGGAGGGACCTACTTGTACCACTGGTCGATGGTGTGGTTGTGTATGAGGACGGGTTTGACTTGGACAACTCCGAGGAAACCCTGGTCCTGGACAGAGCGGTCATAGACGTTGAAAGTGATGAGAGAATGCTCAGATGTGACATCGCTGGAGTTGGAATGAGTGATAAGAGATATGGGGTGGGTCGAGAGATGGGCTTACAAGGAGACCTCGTGTTTCCAGACCAGCACAGGAACATTGCAGCTGGCACAGGAAGGGGATAGAGATGCTCTCCTCCAAAAACAAAACCATTGGTTTGTGTGCAGAAGGCCCCCAAACGAGAAGATCCAGAAGTTGAAAAAATAACTATGTAACTGTAAGTTCTTATTATATTGACACAGACATATAGGAAAGACATACCTCAAGATTGTGCAAAGAGAGGACTTGGATATTATCAACCTGTAAAGACCAACGCTGCATCAGGATACCAGGGCCCCAAGTCCCTTGATATCACACCGGGAGTTCCACTTTGGGGGCCGTTTCAGAGTGTTGGAAAACAGGGACAAGAAAGTTGAGTGCCTACCTTTATATACCCCTGTGGTCGTTAAACAATTAGTGATGGTTTAACGCAACTCTTGTTGACCAGCACGTGAATTACCCAGCACATTCAAGCACCCTAATCAACACAACATTCTAGTTGATTTTTTTTCACTCATTCCTCCAGTCTTGCATTTAGGTTACATGTCAACATGTGCCTTTATAACTCTCTAGTTCTCCTCTCATTCACTTTCCACAACAGAGCTCTGCTGACACGTACTTCATGCTAAATAATCTATGTCATTTTATTGATACGAATTAATTTATCTGCATTGTATTCATTGTAATGCTGGTAATCTGGATGTAAATGCTAAGTGTAAGTAATCTATGCGTTATTGTATTCATCTTGAGAGGTATCAATAATTGAAAAGAACCATCCATCAAAACTGGTCGAAACATGAGATGGAGCGTTGACATCTTCGGTTGTCAAGAGAGTCTTCTTGTGATTATCAAGGAGGAAATCCATATGCATTGTACATGTGTGAATGTGAGCGCCCTAAAAGCTTTACTATGAGGAAAGTTTGAGAACAAAGAGGACAATAGAAAATTTACAGCATTCTTTGCGATGTTTTGAGAAGTATTGAATGAATCAACAAAACGAATCTAAGAAATTGTTAACTTGTTATAGCCTGACAAGAATGCAAATACTTACAAGAATTTTTTTGTCGGGTGAATATTCAGATGCAGTCATAGCTCAAAGGAATTATTTGGACCGGTATAAAGGATCGTTTGCATTGTCATTGTCGTGAATGATGAGCCCTTTGCCTATGGGATATCCACGTCCATTGAGAAATCGCTTGATTGACTTCAGTGCCTGTTTTTCATATTCACGGCATTCTTCAGCATTTAATGTTGTTCCAATAGTATCAATGGGCTCTGACTCAATGAGGCTAGTTACTTGAGTGACTTCAGTAACGATCTTTCCAATGAAAAAAGCATCGATGAGGAGAAGTGCCTGATCACTATCTCCAAATGTCTGAAACAATAATGTAACTATTAACGGTATGCTTGATAAAAATAAGTAACTCACCTCAATAAAAGATGGAGTTTCAGAGCCTTTCTCAACAAAGTCGTAGTTGAACCCTTCCTTGAGAGCGATGAAGAGTGGGTGTGACTGAAGACCTATATAATCTGTAGTTCCAAATAAAAGTAGTTGAACCCTTCCTTGAGAGCGATGAAGAGTGGGTGTGACTGAAGACCTATATAATCTGTGGTTCCAAATAGAAGCCCAGCCGTAAGTTGTTTTTTTATTGAACTTAGAGATTCAGGTGACAATGTGTGAATATACTCTATCTGTAGAAGGATTGAGGCTATAAAATACAAGTTATGAAAAGAAAAAAACATACAGTGACATTTGAAATAAAGTCGACTATAAGAAGCATTGGGTCATGTCCATTGTGAAGCACCATCTCAGTAAGTCCAGTTGTGGAATTCAAGAGTGTTTGTGGAGGCCAGGTTTCTAGTCTAGTTCCGATTAAGGGAGTTATTTTCTTGATAAGGTTGAGATTGGTAGCGGTATCAAAGCCATGAGAAAGAAGCAGAATAAGGAAAGGAGACACTGATAATAATAGTTGATCATGAAGAATGGTTAACCGAAGTATGAAACCATATGTTTGATATGCAAAGACATCATCATGTGAGAAAATAATTCCCAGAATAAAACGTGGCATGAAGATTTTGGAAGCTACTTCAGCCCAGTGCCCAGTGTTGACGACAAGTGACAATAAAGCTGCCCAAGTTGAGCGTACAGGAGCATTTCCAACACCTTCACCACTAAGATAAATATAAGTCACAAATATATTCTAAAAGAAAAACATGAGCGTACAGGAGCATTTCCAACACCTTCACCACTAAGATAAATATAAGTCACAAATATATTCTAAAAGAAAAACATCAACATACATATTGATTTTCAAGCGAGGGCCTAACAAGCCATTAATGTTAAAATTTTTGACCATTACGCCAGAGGCCAAACCTGAGGAAGGAAGCGCTTCATCTTTTACTAGAGCTTGGATGTGAGTATATAGGATAGATGCAGCCTCATCTGCAGTGGAAGCTGCAATAGCTAAAAGATCGTCATAGTCAAGCGGCTTGAGAAAGATGCCTTGGATGTGTGAGATCCACTCATCCTTGACAAGTTGATTAGCATCAAAGGCAGGATTGAAAGCTTGATTGGAGGCTGAGTTGTTGTAGAGAGCAATGGACGAGTCCGAATCTAGACCAGAAAATGATGCAGCAGTAATATTGTTGACCTGAGCGTTCGAAAATGCAGTAGACGTGGAAATTGGTGCAGAATTAAGAGTAATACCGCAGCAGTAATATTGTTGACCTGAGCGTTCGAAAATGCAGTAGACGTGGAAATTGGTGCAGAATTAAGAGTAATACCGAATTCCAAAGTGATGGTGTGTTCTGTTAAAATTCTTGCGGTATCGGAAGATTCAGTTGCAGAGTCAGCTACTGTCGGCGCATAGTTCTCATAGATTCCAAGCAGCAGGATCAATTGGGATATCCTCCTACATTGAGTCAGTTTCAACTTAGTTGCATGAATTATATGTACTCACGGTATTATCAGATGGTGATGTTGAAATTAAAGAAGTGGATAAAGGCGATGCTGACTAATAAAAAATCAGACAAATGCGACATTGACAAAAAGAAGCTTTTACGTTTGGCAAAGAATTATTGGTCATCTAAAATATCATAAAGATTATTTAGAGATGTAACGATATGAATTTGATACGTACTGTGATGCGTAAACAACGACTTTCACAAGAAGGTTTAGTAGAGTCTTCATTAATTTCTGCAGTATGAAACCTATCCCATAGGCATAGTGCAAGGCAGAAATGATGCCCATGATTGTTTATTGGACCCACAATAGGTTGAGAAGTCGGTGCTAAAAACAGACAAATGAGAACCAATTCATTTGAAGCGCAACAACATACCAATAAACAACACACTACGCACAGGATCAGATGAATTAGATGGATCAGAATATTTGGCCCAGCGACCTGTGATTTTTTTCAAGTCCTTGTATGAAAGATGTTCTGGAGGATTATCGTATATGCTTAGAAGGGCTCCTTTATCATCAGTAGGGGATTTCTTTCCAGCAGAAAGTATCATCCAGGGACTGATGAATGAATTGACTGGAGAAGAGGGAATTCCGAAAGCTAATTGATGTTAATTGAAATGTAATGATACGGCCAAATTAACTGTCTCAAAAGCTCTGTCAGAAGCTTGGGCAGTAGTGTCAATATTGAAAGCAAGGCCCAATTTCTTAGCTTGTTTGACAAATGATCGCATCTTGGACTTGGTCAGAGTATGCATTTTTTTAAATGCAGGATCAACACCTATATCTGATCTATAAGGCTTGAAATAATCCAGAGTTAGCAGCTAATCAGCTAGATGTTTTAAGCATACCAATGCTGGGTGCACTATTGCAATAAAATAAAAACAAAATTTTTTAGGAGTGGGACCTTGGACAGACTGCGAACATGTAGCCATCGATGTTGCTCGTGGTCAAATGTTTGTTGATGGTGGTATGCGAACTGTAGGAAAGGACACACTTGGATTGCTTGAAATACCTGTTTGCCTTGATGGTCCAAGAATGGGATTAGATGAAGGGCGATGATTTTCATATGCCTGGCGGCGACAAGCATTAACAGATGTAGTGGTTGATGCACTGTCTTGAGGTGGTGTCCATGTAGGGAACGTTGGAGCCACATTGAAGGTTGAAGATACAGATCGAGAATTTTCATGAGTGAACCAAGGTTGCTGGCAGTGATCGCAGAGTGATCTCCCATGAGGAACAGAATCCGTCTAAAGTTCAATGTGAGAATAATACAAATCATAATAGCAGTACATATACAGTTAAAAAATCAAGGTTGGACTGACGACACACTCGACGGGGCAAAGAGGAAAGAATAATTCCATGTACTGAGAGTGCATGGCCACAAACACAAAAGGGAGATGTAGATTCCAGATAAACATCTGAGCAGCGGCAGCCCTCTTCTCGACAGGGCTGAGGACCTGAGGCAGGAGGCCTGGTCATAGAGGTCAAGAAGAAAGTAAAGAAAAATACGTCAGCTTCTCCCCGACAAATGGCCAGAGCTTTGCAGATCTCCTGACCAAACATTATGGAGACTGACAGCCTAATGACTGTAGTTCAAACAGAAAGGAAGCGAAGCTCAGTAGTTCTAGTACCCCACAAATTATGAAGACTGACAGCCTAATGACTGTAGTTCAAACAAAAAGGAAGCAAAGCTCAGTAGTTCTAGTACCCCACAATGTCTTTGAAGGCAACCTGAGGCTAAAAGAAGTGTGAATATGATGCAGTCAAAATTGCTCACGGTCAAGTTGAACCATGAGAAAGTGCAAGTTTGGACAGTCAAAGTACAAATAGCAAAAGTGAGAATGTAATAATTGTGTCCGGTGAGGCGCTTCAAACGCTATTTGTACTTTGACTGTCCAAACTTGCACTTTCTCATGGTTCAACTTGACCGTGAGCAATTTTGACTGCATCATATTCACACTTCTTTTAGCCTCAGGTTGCCTTCAAAGACATTGTGGGGTACTAGAACTACTGAGCTTCGCTTCCTTTCTGTTTGAACTACAGTCATTAGGCTGTCAGTCTCCATAATGTTTGGTCAGGAGATCTGCAAAGCTCTGGCCATTTGTCGGGGAGAAGCTGACGTATTTTTCTTTACTTTCTTCTTGACCTCTATGACCAGGCCTCCTGCCTCAGGTCCTCAGCCCTGTCGAGAAGAGGGCTGCCGCTGCTCAGATGTTTATCTGGAATCTACATCTCCCTTTTGTGTTTGTGGCCATGCACTCTCAGTACATGGAATTATTCTTTCCTCTTTGCCCCGTCGAGTGTGTCGTCAGTCCAACCTTGATTTTTTAACTGTATATGTACTGCTATTATGATTTGTATTATTCTCACATTGAACTTTAGACGGATTCTGTTCCTCATGGGAGATCACTCTGCGATCACTGCCAGCAACCTTGGTTCACTCATGAAAATTCTCGATCTGTATCTTCAACCTTCAATGTGGCTCCAACGTTCCCTACATGGACACCACCTCAAGACAGTGCATCAACCACTACATCTGTTAATGCTTGTCGCCGCCAGGCATATGAAAATCATCGCCCTTCATCTAATCCCATTCTTGGACCATCAAGGCAAACAGGTATTTCAAGCAATCCAAGTGTGTCCTTTCCTACAGTTCGCATACCACCATCAACAAACATTTGACCACGAGCAACATCGATGGCTACATGTTCGCAGTCTGTCCAAGGTCCCACTCCTAAAAAATTTTGTTTTTATTTTATTGCAATAGTGCACCCAGCATTGGTATGCTTAAAACATCTAGCTGATTAGCTGCTAACTCTGGATTATTTCAAGCCTTATAGATCAGATATAGGTGTTGATCCTGCATTTAAAAAAATGCATACTCTGACCAAGTCCAAGATGCGATCATTTGTCAAACAAGCTAAGAAATTGGGCCTTGCTTTCAATATTGACACTACTGCCCAAGCTTCTGACAGAGCTTTTGAGACAGTTAATTTGGCCGTATCATTACATTTCAATTAACATCAATTAGCTTTCAGAATTCCCTCTTCTCCAGTCAATTCATTCATCAGTCCCTGGATGATACTTTCTGCTGGAAAGAAATCCCCTACTGATGATAAAGGAGCCCTTCTAAGCATATACGATAATCCTCCAGAACATCTTTCATACAAGGACTTGAAAAAAATCACAGGTCGCTGGGCCAAATATTCTGATATAACATTGAAATTTGACTGAGAGATATGGATTGTATGAGACAACATTATGATTGTCATAACAACGACCATGCTTTTCAAAAAAGCAGCCATTGTTAGGTCTGGCATATTGGGGATAGCTGTCATCACCATACTGTGTAGCCTCCTGAAATTCCTTGAGATATCTCTTAGAACATCTGCCATCTACCATGCACTTGGCATTGGGAAAATCTGCTTCACATGGACCATGAACCATATTGGTAGTAACAACCTAATAACAAAAATAAGTCACTGCATTAATAATTCAAGCAAAGCCAATATCTGATACAATTGAGACTGAGTCACTGGATCAGGAATTTGAGCAGAAACAATAGTGTCCACATGGACTGCATCTTTAATTTTGTTGTGATGATCGAAAAAGATCAAGATATGTATATGTGAAAGTCCCTTCTTTTGAAATTCAATGGTATGGACAGATGCCACATTTTCCAAACAGACCATCTTTTATATTCTTCAAAAGAGCATTTTTCTTCAGTTCAAATACTCTGGCAACAATATTTGGATGATCAGAAGCTGTTTGTCTCTTTCCATTAACTATAAGTTCTTTCAACTTCAACAGAGCCTCTTCAATTTCAGACCACTTTGGATTGACAGTCATAGTGATGAAGAGATCAGGTTTATGGAAATGCCTGCAAATAGCCATAGAGAGCTTGAAATAATTGCTACATGTGTTATTTATTTCTAACATGAGAAGAAGGGAGAACTACATGTCGGCTTTGTCTGTGTAACTCTTCATCTCCAGCCACTGCATCAACCACTCCTTGGTAAACTTCAGCTCTAATCTTCTTTTGATTTGTCTAACCCAGTTGAGCTTTAATTGTTCTATTGATGTCCATGCATCTACAATATATTGCTGGAATAGTCTGCCACTTCAAAGCAATGCAGCATTAGCTTCCAAAGCCCTCTGAGCAGCCTATATGCATAATATGCAGTTTGGCTAACATATTTGGCTTATTGTTCTCTAGTTGAAAATATGACAGTATAGTGCAAGGGAGTATAATAGGGATGTAAATGGCTAATTCACTTTAATTGACCTCCATGCAGATGCAGAACTATGTCACAGTGATCTGATTGTTCTTCAGAACTATTTCCTGATACAATTGCTGCAACTCCTTCCTGTTCATTAGGGTTGTTATAGTGTCAATGATCTCTAAAATCAGTCCTAAGTTGAACAGAAAGCCTTTGTATTTGGCCTTCAGGAACTTCTGTCATAATCTGCTTTGCAAGCTTGTATAAGCCAATAAAGGGATTGACTCTATAAAGCATATCTTGCAAAGAAGCCATGATCTGAGGATCCAATCTAAGATTGCTTCCTTAATGAGAAGCCAACTGTTGATTGTGATCGTAGAAGTAGAGTTGTGCATACACAGGATGATTGCCTTCAGTTGAAAGCAAAGCACCTGTCAGATGATGGAGCTCTCCATTGATCCTAAAGCTGTATGGTCTAGGAGCATTGGTAATTGCCTGGTCAATTTTGACTCTCAGAGATGTAAATGCAAAAGTAGCATTGTATTGATGGATAGATACTTTGAAAGTATCAGAAAGAGCATGATAGCTTTGGAGTAAGCCAAGCAGTTCTGGTGGAGCATCTGCAAGTCTGGGCAAATCAATCTGCCCTTGTAAACAGCACATGCCAAACTTTAGATTATGTCTAGTAGACTTGGAGAGCTTTTCAGCATCAAAATGTAGAGCATGACAGTGTGGACATGCAACATCCATAGAACCAAGATAGTGTGAAGGGGATCCATCTATGTAATGCTGTCTTCCTGTTGGAAGAGCATTCCTAGGCTGAACATCATCAGGTTGTTGAATTCTCTGTAAGTCAGGAGGTGCTGGTAGATTTTGCTGTCTGTTATCTCCAGGTAGATCCACATACTCCAAGTCCTCCTCTATATTCTCAGCAGGATCATTCCTAGGATCATCCAGTATATTTGGATCAATCTCATTGTCTATAAGATGTTCCAAATACTCTAAAGGATTTTGAAGCATTTCATCAAAAGCTGCATGGATATTTTCTAATTCATGAGGATCCAAATCATTAAAATCCTCTTCAAGATCAGCTAAATGTTGCTGTTTCCAGTTTTGTAAGATCCTTTCAGCCCTGGCCTTATTTAAAGGCCTATGTTTAGGAATATCTCTGAGCTGTTGTTGCTCATGCAATACTGCTAATGCTTGTTGTTGCCTTTGCCATTCTTGTTGCCTCTCCTCCTCTTCAGCTATAGCAATACATCTGAGCTGTTGCTGCTCTTGTAATACTGCTAGTGTCTGCCGTTGTCTATCCTGCTCCTCAGCTGCAGCAATATGCCTCAATTTTTGTTGGTCTTGCAATGCTGCTAATGTTTATGCTTGTATAGAAGCAACCTGCTGGTTAATTTGTCTTTCTCTATTCCCAATTGCAGGTGGCAGTGGCAGTGGCATTATAAAGTTTGGTAAAGCAGGCCCATGTAAAGCAGGCATTCTAGGTATAGGATTTTGTAAAGGAGCATCCCAACCTTCAGGCAAATGAGTTTCAGATATACTCATAGCAGTCCCACCAATTACAGGCTGATTAACTGATCCCACTCTATGATCTCTTTCATGCACAGCAGCTGGTAGAGGTGCTACTATTGAAGGCACATAAGGAGCTCTATGTGCAGGAAGAGGTAGAGGTGGTGTCAGGTTCTACTGAATCAGGGGTTTCTGGAAAAGCAACACCCTTACAAGGTGGACTTGATCTACGGATACTCGGGTGTCTAGAACTCCAGGGCTAGGACTCTGGGGTTCAAGATGCAGACAGGGGGTTCTCCTGGGGAAGGGGACTTGATCCAGGGGTTTTGGGGTTAGAGACTGTGAGTTGGGTAGTGTAAGGGCGACCTCTAGAGGCTGTGGCTCAGTCACACAGCTGGAAGAGGGAGATCCAAAGTGTATTAGAATATATACTGACAATATCAAGGTAGCTACTCACCTGGCAGAGGGAGATCCAAAGAGAACAAGTCTAGGGATTCCCTATGCCAGGTTGGACGCTTCTGGGGCCTCTGAAGCGTGGGAAACAACTGTACAGTACAACAAAACCTTAAAAACTCGAAAATTGCCTACACAAACACTTGTACAAATAAGGGGCAAACTCTGGCAAACTCTGGCTTATATAAGCGGTCTGGAAGCGGTGCTGAGTGGGCCCACACTTGTCTGAATGGTGGCTAAAGAACCAGAGCATCTCAAGGGCTGAGAGTGGTACTGACAGATAGTGTTGAAAGAATCAGGGTAGGGCATCACAACGGTACGTGTCATACGTTGTACGGGAGCCCGCTTTGTGCCGTACCATACGTGTCCAGCGGAGTCCGCTACACTGGAGCGGAGCAGTCCCCACAGTGCCGTAGAATACAGAGCCGCGGACGTGTCACAATGTGCTGTATGACACGGTCCAGTGGATCGATAAAAGGCGGGCACACACATGCGCATGCAGGCCCGGCGGATGCCAGCGGACACTAGCGGACATCAATGTGCGTCAGCGGCCGCCGGCGGGCATCAGCACACGAGTGAAAACCTCCTCCATTGGCGGACTTCATGGCATGAATAAACCCTCCTCGAGGTTCCCCATTTCCCTCCCCGCAATAACTCGAGGCTGCGCGTCTCCCCTTCCATCCTTTTCCCACCCCCGACGCCAGCGTACGTCCACGAAAGGGCCCTGAAAATCTACGCAGGCCTACGCAAGCCACCAGCGGACATCCATGCAGACGTACGTCGACGGACTCAAACCTACGCGGGCCCTCCCAGGCCTGCGCAGGACACCAGCGGACATCCACAGAGGCCTACGCAGGTCCACAGGGTCTGGTTGGACCAAGAAAAAAGGTAACGTCGACTTGCCCGTCGTATGCCTGTGGGGGGGAATCGAACCCCCGGCCTTGGGAAAGCCTCCAGCAACGGAACGCACATTTAACCGTTGCACCACAGGTCCGTTACTAACGGATAGATTCAAAGGTCGGATAACACAATGAACGGACGCCCACCTACGTTTCCGCAGGTTCCCGTATGGATTTTTTGAGGTGGAAGGGGGGTGGCATACCTCCCAAAAGAGTTTTCGTGGCCTGAAAGGGGCGTTGGCATCAGCAGCCATCAGCTGGCCATCAGCTGGCCATCAGCTGGCATCCGTCGGAGTTCGCCGGCAGCCGTCGTGACCTGCTGGCATCCGTTGTAGTGCACAAATGGACCCATACAGAATTTGAACGGATAGAGATTTTACTGCAACTGGTGCATCTGTATTGAATTGACAATATTAGACTGATATTTATTTACACCATAGAAGTATACAGGAAAGAGGAAAAGTACAGCGGTGGGTTCTACTCCCTCTACTCCACCTTAATGGGGTCTAATAGTGACAATGGAATATTGAGGGGCGGATTGGACTCCTGCTAGTGACAAATATTTTAATAGGGCCTGTAAGCCCTAATAAAATATCCGTTCATCACTCGCTAGCATCATCAAGTTGATCTGTTAAAAACGCTAGAAATTACTGAAGCGGGTATGGGTTGGCCGAAGTTGCGCATAGTCACGAGATCTGGAATGACCACATGCGCAAAGACGATCAACCCATGCCACTGCAGAAATCTCTGGAGTTTTAAACGGATCACATTAATGATGCTAGCGGACATCAGCGGCCTGCTGCTCTAATATGCACTAGCAGGAGTCGAACCCACCTCTTGTGCACAATATCAAATATCAATTTATCAATATTCCATTGTACCACAGGCGCTTACTTAGAAGGGGGTCAAACCTGCCTGTCAGTGGCCTATGGTAGTTGATCTGACCCACTCAATTTTCAGTATTGTGTGGAGTGGCAGGTTTGACTCCCCTAGTCCAGACTTCCCTAGTCCACCATAATGATGTATAATGGTGTCTTTTTATACTGCTGCATTTCTGCACTAGATGTAAACTGTACTAATTTTTGGTAAGGACCTGTGGTCGAATGGAATATTGATACATTGATATTTCATATTGTGCACAAGAGCCGGGTTCAAATCCCACTCGTGCACATCATTACACATGACATAACTTTGTTTTACTAATTGTTATTTACGTCTATATTCTTTCTACTGCCCAATTCGAGGGTTCGAGTCCCCCTTGTGTAATCGTTGAAGAGTGTGTTGTTTTTTGCGTTCATGAGAGTGGCATAATGGAACAAAACAATGGGACGGTTAATCTTAGTGGACCTGAGTCCTGTCCAAACTAATTGAAATGTCTGTAGTAAAGTGCTGTAGCCTAGTACACAATACTAGAGTGATATTTATGTATAATCCACAGAATGTCCTGTGGTCTAGCAGAATATTGTCAGTTTATGTTCCTTCTAGTGCACAACTGGAGGTAACGGATCAAACAGATTTATAATGGATTCGTCAGCGGCACAACGGGACGGTTAATCTTGACGAAAAATAACCAACGGAAAAGCCAAGAATTATAGTAACTAAGGATTAAATTACTCGTCCGATGTGTATTCCTCCTCTTCATTAGATTCATGTAATGTGTCTGAATAGAACAAATCCTCATGAAGCAGGTAGTCTGCTGTCAAAAATGCAAAGTCGTCCGGTGTATATGGCCCTTGAGGTCTGGGAAGTGTGATGTCTTCATACTTTGCTATCAGGCCTGACGATGAAGATGGTGAGGGTGACTCTGACATATCAACAGACACATCATCAGTACGGCCAGCTTGATTGAAAGGGCCAATGGGCCTACATCGACCATGTTTTGCTCTAGCGCGAAATTCTTGTTCTGTTGAAATAAATTAACTATGATTACCAGTGCCAAATTATACTCACGTTGTTGATACAATTTGTTAATTCTTCTCTGATCCTCACGTCGAGTCATACGTGACTCATATTCCTCCCACTCCCGGACATTGTTACCAGTAGGTAGGGTTGGGGAAGGAGATTGTTGGAAGGGGGAAGACGGGATTTGAAGAGCCGTTACATCAAAAAGCGGTGGAAGATTTTCTTCGTCATCGGCTGCCATGCCTCCATCCGTCTCTTCTGCCGTCACAAGAAATAGCGGCGGAAGGTTTTCTTCGTCCTCGGTCGCCATACGTCCGCCGCTCCGGACTTCCGTTTGTCCGCCGTCACCGGCCGCCACGGTCTCCACGTCCATCTCCTCTTCCGCAGGAATGAACAAAGGGGGCAAATCATTGTCTTCGGTCTCCTCTTCCGCAGGAATGAACAAAGGAGGCAAAGAATCCTCTTCCATCTCCTCTTGCGCAGGAATGAACAAAGGCGGCAAAGATTCGTCTTCCGTCTCCTCTTCCGCAGGAATGAACAAAGGCGGCAAAGATTTGTCTTCCGTCTCCTCTTCCGCAGGAATGAACAAAGGAGGGATACCCTCTAAGTCAGGGTCACTAATGGATGGATTAGGGATATCCACCTGGTCGTCGTCAGTTTCCCCCAGCTCCCTGAATGTCCCACGGACATGAGCTGCTGGGGCGGAAGGAAGTTGGGATGCCGGTTGAACCACAACGCGAGAGTTTTCCATTGTAGGGCCATACACCAGTCCAGGTTTACTCTGACTGTAGAGGTGGTGGAATGGATGTTGTGCGTTCGAGGGTTCGATATGTGTCAAGGATGGCCATTGGAGAGAGTCGACATCAGGGAGAGTGGTAGGATGCGCCATGGAGAGGCAGTCTTGAGGATCAGGCTGCTCACCATCAATACTGTTGGTATGGGACTCGATGCCTGTCAATTGGCCCGTCCGAGCAGGATCCACGGACCTGGCAACAGAACTGACAACGGAAGCAGCAACGGACTTGCTGCCAGCAAACAGGCGGATCATATCGTTGGCCGTTGGCACATGTTCCGTCCTATCCAGCGACCGCCACTTGTCTAGGGCTAGAAGCGTCTGCTGGTGGCCCCTGGTGGATCCGCTACCTGCAAACACACGGAGCAAATCGTCTGGTGCTGGGACGGACACCAATCCATCGGATGGCAATGTCATGGGCGGCCGGCGGTTGCATGCCAAGAAGCTTTCAAGAGAGTGGAAGCCTTGCTGATGTACGAGAAGGCAATGCTCCAGCGTTTCATTGCTTAAGACCTGAACATCCTCTCGGCCAATGTGGTTCCACCAATCACAGCCATACAGATTTCTAATAAGACCTTGACGGCCATCAACAAACTCCAGGATCTCTGTGGGCAAAGTTTGCTGATTTTGGAGAGGGAAAAATCGGCTCATGCTTTTGATAATGTCTGGGACATTGCAGACCACATTATTCAGTGATGCAGCCCCCAGATATGACAATACAAAGTTCTATGGCACACAGTCAGATCCTAATATATTTACACATTTTGAAGTCATCTTACCAACTCCTTGTCTAGATGCTGGATAATCCATGCCTCTTCCGCTTCAAGACTTGGTGCAAGATTGCCAAATATGGAAAGTGCTGCAATGAGGCGTGACTCGATGTAGTCAACAACCTCTTGCAAATTTTCTAGTACAGTAGCTTGGGACATGACATTGTGTGGTACAGAGGTAGACACCATTGCACTCTTGCTTGTAGAAGCGGATACTGCTATGTATCAGATTTTTGTGCCTTGTAAACAAAAGTGATTTTCAACAATTCCATTGCACGTGACTGTCACAAATCCGTTCCAATCATCCGCTGATGGCAGCAAGCTGCATCCGTCACATCAATCCGTCTCTGCATCCGTCACATCAATCCGTCTCTGCATCCACCATTTTCACAGCGGATCTCTTGCAGTTTGGGGGGGAATAAAATCAGGAAGCACCCGCCTAAATTTATCAATTGCCATCGAGGCCAATTCTTGCCACATGGCCACCTTTTTGTGGGCATATGACTGGAGACCTCTTTTCTTCACTGACATACCACGCTTCGACCAAATATCTGCCTGGTTGAAGAAATACCGAACTGTCCACTCCATTTCACTCATGACAAGCTGACATTCCTCTGTCCATCTGCTGCGTTGTGCTCTAGCACGTAGATAATGAACACGATTAACTGAAGAGATATGTTCACGAACGGATGTAATGATAACGGAAATGTTAACAAGAGGACTCACATTCAGAAATAGTTGCAGATTCATTTTCTGCATCAGAATTAGAGTGCCATATCCAAGATACCTTGATCCTTGATGAACCAGGAATGTTGGGATCTCGTATAGCTGTGCTTGCATTCAAATCCGCTTTCTGTAGAACTGGATACTTTCTCTGAATGCTGGGGTCCGATCCCAGTCGCAGCAGAGCACTGCGGCATCGTGCATAGGCACGAGCCTTCACCAGGATTGAGGCCTGGATTCTTTGAAGAGATGCGCGAGCTCGAGTTTTCACATTCTTGCTTGGGGCGACCCGGACGACGTGAGAATATAGGAATGATTTCTCTGCAATGAATTCCCGAAGGGCTTGCAGGAGCCTTTCAATTTGAATCAAGCGCAGATTGCGCTCTATCATTGTTAATGGTGAGACATTACCCATGATCATAGATGGGAAGGAGATTTCAAAATCTTCTGGAACAACTACATCCGTTGGTTCAAGGTTATCCACCGGCGGTACCAGCGGATCCGCTGGTTGTCCATCTTCCGCCATTTCATTGTCGTCAAAGGCTCTGGGAACTTCATCCGGTTCCAGGGGGGCAGTCCGCCTTCCACCAGCAATGAACCCGCTCCTGTCCTGAGAAGCAGCAAGGACATTGAGTCGAACCCTTAATATTTCTCTTTCCGCCTCGACCTTTTGCCGATCATCATTGCTTGCATGCCGATTCAAACGGCGAACCTGGTCCTGAATTGCAATTCTGAGCTTCCAATTAGTGAAATAGTTTGGGCCATCAGCAATACACCTTACTGCTGCTCCTCAATGTCAAGGGCAAGTTGAATCCAGAAGGAATGAATATCCGTCGCTGCAACATCCGTTGAGTGGTTTCCACTGTCTGCTGCCATTCGGTCTTCACTTGCACTATTGAAGGTCATTGTACGAGCTTTCAGAATATCCATTGCTTTACGGTTTCCCTCCTCTCTGAGCCTTTCTGCCTTAGCTATTCCGGCTTCCCAGCTTGTTAGTAAATCCGTTGATATTCCGACGGATCGCTCGGTGAAATATTGAACGGCTGCATCTCTCATCTCAACAGCAGTCCTGTACTTTCAACATAGGAATGGAACCATGTCAAGCAGCTTCTTCCAGTTTGAGTCACACATGTGATCATCAAGGATTTCTGCCCGATGTGCCAAGGTAGCCGTACGGGCCATCTGTGAGACTTCATTTAGTGTAGACCAGAGACTTTCAATTATCTCCCCAGCCAAATGACCGGCCCCAGGAATGAAGGACGGGGCAAAGCGGAAAAAACAATCCTCCTTATGCCCATGGACATGAAGAAGTCCTATTGCAAAGTCCACGAGTAGATTATCTGGCAGGACTTCTCCGGCCTCAGCAAGCCGTTCAGAAAATTTGACACACCACTGGCATGCTATGTCATATACCAGTAGGAGACGCTGAATCCCATCCATGTTGGTCGTCTTAACTGCCCGTGTGATGGAAAAGTCTGTGTAAACCTGGCCTTCACCACGGGTCAAGTTTGTTACACTATTAGGAGCAAAGCAGCCGTGCCGTGTACATGCCGTTGCAACAATACCAGTAATGTCGCATGACTTGTTCATCATCAGGGCCTTTTCAATAGCTTTGAATGTGTTTTCACAGGCGGCTCCCTGGACAGCCAGAGGTCCAGCGGACAGCCGACGGACAGGATTGAATTGATGAGCGGACGGCGGACAGGTAGAGTTAAAGAATGTCACTCACCGTTGGCTGTTCCTTTGCGCGCTTGAGATAGTGGGTGAGCTCATCCCTCCTGGCCATCATACCACCGCCTTCTGAATGCCATACATCATGAGCAGGATTAGAATGTCGGACGTGATCCGCCTTGAAGTTGCCGTCCATCATTAAAGAACGATTGAACTTCCACCGGACGGGATCTTCTTCCCAGTTGGATGGAAGATTGACTCCTGGTTGGGGACAAGTTGGACAGAATATTGCAAGTTCACCACGGTCCGGCGCCATGGGATGCCTCGATTCATCATGGCCGAAGCCTGCCCACTTCAACTTCTTCAGCCACCGCCATGAATGAGAAAGTCGTCGTAGCTCGCGGTAAAGGTTATCCACCTCACCAGAAGATGCAATCGGGGAAGTTATTCTTGCAATTTTCTGCCAGTACTGGTAGGCGGATGCTTTGCACTCTAGATTTGTCAGACGGAAGTCGTCCAGCACAGCCGTTGTAAAATATGTTTGTGTCCGATCAAATGTACTGGGGACCAGCTGCGAGCGGATGGTATCCTCCACCAAGACATCCATCCCAGAACACTCACATGAAATGACAGTGATGTAGTGTACTCCAGTTGTGTGAACAATCCGTTGTATTGGATTCCCAAAGCAATCATATCTGTCCATACGGAACCCGTTCGTGGCTGGCCGATCTTCTGGAATATCTTCTATTGGCACATTATTCTCTGGGTCCTCTTGCTCTTCCTCTTCCATGATTTGATCAAGGCTGGCATCCTGAAGTCTGCTCAGGAAATCTGAAGTCATGGATGGATGCGCTGCCGGATGTCCCGGATCGCTATCCGCTGATGGAAGTTCAACATCCAGTTGATATTCGAGTCGTAGAAACTCTTGCTCCTGAATGTCCTTTTTCCGCTCGTGGTCCTCAAGAGCCCTGACCCTGACCTTCCCTTGATGACAGTTTGCATGCAATGAATTGTGTTGGATATAGAAATACCCTCCAGTATCCGACATATTCATTGGTTGGAAATACCTACCATTCCATACTTCAGGTCGTGTTGGATATAGAAATACCCTCCAGTATCCGACATATTCATTGGTTGGAAATACCTACCATTCCATACTTCAGGTCAGGTGAAACGGGTTGGAGTCGTGCGTGCGGCGGAAACATCCGCGACAGAATATTCTTGACCCAACGCAATCACGGCATGCCATTGTGCGAGGTAATGGTCAGGACAAGCAAGGCAATCAGTAAGGTCATCCATTGATTCACGACCAAGCAATCCATTGAGCAACTGTGGAACATGGTTGATGAAGTCGTTAAGATAATCTGCCTGTGTCTATGTATGAACTTGAATAATTCGCTCTCAATAATAGCATACATTCAAATCACCTTTACATGCCTTATGGATATGGGCATTGTATCATCTACATCATCTACCGTTGGATTATTGTCCAAGTGTGCAAAGTTATCATCATCTGCAAATGCCGCAGATGGTGCACCAGTTACAATGGGAGCGGGACCCAGTGGTAGCCGTTGTGTTATGAGGACTGGCAACCCTCGTGTGTTCTGAGTGAGTCGTGTCCTTTCCTCAGCAAACGGGATGAGGTCCCTTTGTCTGATGACTGTTGTTTTTGGTCGCTTGCGTTTCTTTAGAGAGTTCAGGTTCATGATCAAAATATCTATGGCCAGGACCTAGCCATTGTACGGGATATCTAATGAGACCGCTCATCGATATCGGCAATATGCCCCAATTTGGACGGGCCGGATACCAGCGGACAGCGGACCCTATCCGTCGAAGACAAACGGAATCCGTTTGTCATCAACGGACACTGAACGGAAAATCTATATTTTATCATGTGATCCTTCGGTTGAGAACTGTGTGGTTGCAGAAAATTATATTGTCTACAAACATGTCTGCCCTCCTGCAACCGCCTGAACCAATATTTTCACCAAAGAAAAGACGGGTGGAACCGATATTTACAGCGGAAGAAAGATCTATCTTTGAACCATACAAGGAACTCTACCGCTCCTCAACTACTCCTCAAGCTCGGACTGCTATCTTGAAGGATAAAATCCTAACGGATATTTTCAACTACTGGGCCACTAAGGGGACAGAGCCAAAGACAGGGGAAGAGTGGGCAGAGAGAATCAAAGTAGGTACAGCAACTCATTGCAAAGAACTAGACATCATTTGCTTGAATAGAAGGTTGTCCAGTATATCAAGAATTGCTGGCGCCCTTATTACCAGCATAAAGATCCAAAGGTGCTCCTGAAAACTTCACTGCGAGATGTTGTCCGGCAGACAATGGCAAAGGAGATAAACGAGGAGATCCAGAACTTGTTGAGGGGTAAGGATCACAACACCTCGGGATTGGATGCATTTGCACAATATAATGTGGCTGTCAAAAATGTTATGCATCAACTCACACCGCAGGAGGAAAGTCGTTTACGGAAGATGGCGGCAGAATGGAGCGAAAAAGGAAATCCGCCAGAAATTCAGCGCAAGTTGGTACTGCTTCCGTCCCCCATCCGTCCTCTATTCGTTGTACATCCGTCCGCTTGATTCCGCTTTCTAATCGTTGTCTCTCCAGGAAGGCCCGAAAGCACGGTTTGAAGCGTGTGGACGATGCAGATGTGCTTCGATTTAGAGAGATGGGCATGTTGAGTTGGACTGTTGTTGGTTGGTATGCAGATGAAGGCATGACTATTAGAATGTATGTGGTGCCATCATTCTTTAAACAATTTTGACACCAATTATAGTCATGACAATATGTCATACTTGACCCATGCTAACCGACCTACCTTTCAAGACTCCTTTCCTGACCTTGTTAGTGACCTCAACAAGAAGATGATGGATTACATGTCTGCTCTTCTTGGTAGAGACATGCCGTCCAACATGCAATCACCCCATGATTTGACTCCTCCTATCCTTACACGCCATGACCTCATCCTTGATCTGGATAGGGATGGATTCCCAATATTACCAGCAGATCCAGGACCAAATATATTTCAAACTCGGGCAGAATTGGAAATGCTTGTCCGGGACTATCTAAATACTCATTACAGTGAATCCTAGTTTTCTCCACCTTTGCTCATCATCTGATCACCCCATCAGAAATTGCGTCTGGTTACCGTTATGAATCTGCTCCTTACAAGGCAGTGAGGACCAATGATCAGCAATTCATACATTCAAGGTATCTTCCAGAGGGTCTGATATTCCAAGATCCTCATAATCTTGGTCGGCCTGAGCTATTGCGTCTGCTGAACTTCTGGAGAGACCGTCAAGGACAGTATGGATCCGGTGATACCTTCCGCTGGACGGTTTATCTCAACCGTCACAAGCAGCCAGTAGCTGCCGAGTACGGCACCCGAGCTGATCGTGAAAAAAATGCGGCAGCAGCAGCAGCACGTAAGGCTACACGCAAAAATGGAGGGAAAAATCGGAAACAGAGGCCAACACCATCAGCGGTAGTCAATGGCAACAGTAGGACCATTGCTAATGATGGAGCCGCTGATGGCGGATCCGCTTTAGTCACCGGATCTGCGGTAGTCGATGGCAACAGTAGGACCATTGCTAATGATGGAGCCGCTGATGGCGGATCCGCTTTAGTCACCGGATCTGCAGCCAACTTGGAGTGGCAACGGGGGCCTACACTTCCCCTGTCACCTAGCGTACCACACACACCACTGCCTGACTTACAGGAGGAACCTCCTGTCTTGCGCTCACCGCACACTCCCCAGCCTCAGCGCCACAACAGATCCACGGTTCACAACGAATCCCAACCAAATGTATCAGCTTCCGCTCACGACGAGTCCGCTCTCGACGAATCCGTTCATGACGGATGTGTTGATGATACAGCAGTGGTAGATGCCACTACCATCCACCTCTTACAACAAAGAGGATGGAGCCATCCAGACCCTCCAATTAATGGCCCTAGTGATGGTTCCCCACTACCATCCACCTCTTACAACAAAGAGGATGGAGCCATCCAGACCCTCCAATTAATGGCCCTAGTGATGGTTCCCTAGATATAGAGTGTCAAGAAGGGTGCTCGACATTCTTCAAGATGAGGACAATGACCAATTTGAAGGTGAGGGAAGGCCGGCATTACAAAACCAAAAGAAGCGCAAGGCATTGCCTAACCAATTGTCAACAACCAATTTGAAGGTGAGGGAAGGCCGGCATTACAAAACCAAAAGAAGCGCAAGGCATTGCCTAACCAATTGTCAACAAATCCAAGCGACCCCGCAAGTCTCAAGCACAAATGTTACAGGAGGATGCAGCTCGATACATTGATATGTCTACACCAGCAAAAAGGAGTAGCAGCCACACTAAGGTCATTCGACCAGTCCGCCGTCATTGATGTGGGGAAGGGGGGAATGTTATATTACATTTTGTAAACTATAGGGTTACAAAAATGTACGAATGTGTGTCATAATGAAAAAAAAAATATATGATTGTCCATCTTCACTTCTCTTCTGTTGCCTTCCGTCTCTCAGTAAGCCGACTGGATGATCGGGTCCGTTGCATCGGCGGCCGACTACTTCGGGAGTTGCTGCGAGCCCGTCCCCTTGGGCCAGGGAGAGGGTCCTCGGCAGGGACTGGGACGGAAGATGGTTGAGGGGGTGACGGAGATGTTCGTGCGGGAGTCGTCCCTGAGGATGTTTGTTGAAGCGGGGACGGAGCGACGGTGAGAGCGGATAAGTCAGCGGCATGATGGGATTGGTCAGTGGCGAGGGCAGAGGTGTCACCAGTGGGAACGGATATGTCAGCAGTGGCAGGGGATTGGTCAGCGATGGGGTCAGGAGTGGTTTCTTCCTCTTCAACAATGGGTCCAAGTCCACTGTGCCCTGTTGGATGCACTGCCACATCATCCTGAGCTGACGGACTGGAGGGACGGGTAGAGATGTGAAGTTGATTCTGCAAAGTGTCAACCACACCCCAAATATTGCGGATCTGCTCTTCCGTCTGACGGATACGTCTGGCGTGGTCTTCAAGTGTCTCACCTCAACCACACCCCAAATATTGCGGATCTGCTCTTCCGTCTGACGGATACGTCTGGCGTGGTCTTCAAGTGTCTCACCCGCAAGAGAAACATTTGTTTGCAGGGTTTCTATGCGGCCACCGAGCGTGTCGACCTGAGTCTGGTAGCGACGGAAGAAGTCCTCAATACACGGTAACCAGCTCGCCTCAGCCGTGACAAACCCGTCCCGCACCTGCTCCCCAACATTCCGCAATGCTTCCTGGAACCCATTCTCCATCCTGTCCAAACGGCTCTCCACCCCTGCCATTACACCAGCCACAATGTCCTCACTGTGGCTAGACTCCATTGCCCGCTCCTTGCCCTTTCCCTTGACCGGAAGAGGGTCCGCTGGGCGGTTGGAGGTCGACGGTTGGGATGGACGGACGGACGGTTTTGATGGTCCCGCGATTGGACTGGTTGGTTCATCTGCTAACTATTGGTTAGCTATTTGAGCAGGAAAAGAGTTTCATACCGTCATCACTCTCAATAATCGTCACTGACTTCTTTCTCAGTGGTTTTTTCCCCTTTCCCTTGTTGCTGGGCTTGACGGTTTTCTTGACAATCGTCAGGCTGCATGTTCGTTTGCGAATGAGCCGGCAGGGATCGCATGCGGTGCCGCCCTTTGTCCTGACACACTGTAGCCACTTACTTGCGCAATATTGGCAAGGGGGGTTGATGTGCTGACCCTCGCGACGAGGTGCTGTCCTCAGATACCTGCCCAACAGCATCCCTCCAGTAATTTCCCCCTTCGGTATTCTGCCCTCTTGTTCTTCCTCTTCCTCTTCCTCTTCATCCTCGTCCTCATCCTCGTCCTCCTGCTCCTTCTGTCGACGATAGGTACCAGGAGGAGGTTGACCAATATAGGTCACCCGTTTTGGCTTCTTGGGATTTGGCGACGGACCAGACAAATCTCCTGCCGCTGGAGGACTCGGTCGTTTTCTCTTCTTCGGAATCGGTGACGGACCAGACGAATCTCCTGCTGCTGGCCTATGACCTATCCGGTCTTCTCGTGCCGGTGCCGTCGACGGACCGGCCTCGGTCGACGGATCAGGTCGTTCTTCGCCCCCACTTGGTTCCTCCCCCCTTCCGCTCCTCTGGGTCCATTTCTTCGCAGCGTCCTTCAACCGCCTGGTCATATCCTCGTCAGAAAGCTTGCTCTGGAGTAGCGGGATAACTTCGTTGATGAAACTTCTCCTGGCATCAAGGAGGAGTTTCTTGTCATCCTTGACGTCCCTAACCTTGAACCACATGTCAATCTACAGGACGACTATTAGTGCATGTCTATTAGGCAGGAGTGCTTGTATCTTACCAGGTCCTTCTGCTGTGCTTTGAGTTGTCGCAGGTCTCCTCTGAGAGCAAGGTATAATACTCGAACATCCACGTCAACGACCCGTTGGTGGAGTTCTTCGTTAGACATGGCGGATGGAGGATTAAAGAAACGGACGAGAACTTTACATGAAGCAAGTTCTGAAAATAGATATCATGTGACCCTGTTTAAGTTACAAAAGAAGTTTGATTTATTGCTTGACAAAACCTTACTTTGTTTATCTTACAGTTTAGTAAATAACAATTAGCTAAGCAGGCCAAAAAAGGCAAACGTCTTAATGTTCATTGCACTAAGCAGGAGTCGAACCCACCTACTGCAACACACAATAAACACCAATAGATAATATTCCACTAGACCATCAATGCTTACTGTACACTGCTATAGTCTAAATAGATATCATGTCACTCTGTTTAAATTAGGACCTTACTTTGTTTATTATACTGTGTAGTAAATAACAATTAGCTAAGCAGGTCAAAAATTGCAAACGTTTTAATGTTCATTGCACCAAGCAGGAGTCGAACCCACCTACTGCAACACACAATGAAGACCAATGGATAATATTCCACTAGATTATCGATGCTTACTGTACACTGCTATAGTCTAAATAGATATCATGTCACTATGTTTAAATTAGGACCTTACTTTGTTTATCATACTGTGTAGTAAATAACAATTAGCTAAAAACAGTGAGACGAAAATGCACTAGTAGGAATCGAACCCGTCTACTGCAAGACATAATAAAGACCAATGGATAATATTCCACTAGACCACCGATGCTTACTTTACATTGCTATAATGTAAATAACAGCAGGCCGCTGACGTCCGCTAGCGTCATGAATTTGATCCGTTGAAAACTCCAGAGATTTCTGCAGCGGGATAAGATGGACGAGTCGACGCATGTGGTCATTCCAGTGCTCATGACCAGTTGATAATACACTGTGGCGGGCTACCTTTGTGCTGGCCTTTGTAAAAAAGGTAGTCAGCCCTAGTGTATCGTCACTTGTCATGTGAACTGGAATGATTTCATGTGTCAACTCCTCCATCCTTTCTCGTTTCAGTAATTCCTAGAGTTTTGGTCAGATCCACTACCACAGGCGCATACTCCAGGTCAGTGCGATGTATATGTAGAGCAAAAATGCACCCATATAAAAACACAGCATTAGTCCCTGTTAAGGTGAAGTAGGAGTAGAACCCACCACTGTACACAATATTGAATATCAATAAATGAATATTCCACTGAACCACTGGGACTGGTTGCACCGCTGATGTCAGCTGGCTCACATGCCGACATCAGCTACCGTCCGCTACCGTCCGCTGGCATGCCAGCGGACAGCGGACACTCACGCACCCTCTTCCGCCCTTCCGCCTCTTTCTCCCCAGTGCCATCCTCTCCACTCCCCACACTACCTCACACGCCACCCCCGTCCACCACATGCACCCCGCTTCCCTCCTCCCCCCTGACCTGACGTCCGACGTCTGCTACGTCTGCTGGGGTACCAGCGGACACCCACGCTCCTCCCCTTCCCCCTTCCCCCTCTTTCTCCCCACCCCCATCCCTCTTCCGCCACCCCCCATGCTCTCCGAGACGCCACCCCATGCGGCGGACACCCACGCACCCCGTTTCCTTCTCTCCCGCCCTGATGCCAGACGATGCCGGACGATGCCGGGGGTTGCCGACGGATTCCCGTGGATTCCGACGGATACCAGCGGATATCCGGCGGATGCCGACGGATGCATGACGGATGCCGACGGATGCCGACGGATGCCAGCGGGTCACGACAGCTGCCGGCGAACTCCGACGGATGCCAGCTGATGGCCAGCTGATGGCCAGCTGATGGCTGCTGATGCCAACGCCCCTTTCAGGCCACGAAAACTCTTTTGGGAGGTATGCCACCCCCCTTCCACCTCAAAAAATCCATACGGGAACCTGCGGAAACGTAGGTGGGCGTCCGTTCATTGTGTTATCCGACCTTTGAATCTATCCGTTAGTAACGGACCTGTGGTGCAACGGTTAAATGTGCGTTCCGTTGCTGGAGGCTTTCCCAAGGCCGGGGGTTCGATTCCCCCCCACAGGCATACGACGGGCAAGTCGACGTTACCTTTTTTCTTGGTCCAACCAGACCCCGTGGACCTGCGTAGGCCTCTGTGGATGTCCGCTGGTGTCCTGCGCAGGCCTGGGAGGGCCCGCGTAGGTTTGAGTCCGTCGACGTACGTCTGCGTGGATGTCCGCTGGTGGCTTGCGTAGGCCTGCGTAGATTTTCAGGGCCCTTTCGTGGATGTACGCTGGCGTCGGGGGTGGGAAAAGGATGGAAGGGGAGACGCGCAGCCTCGAGTTATTGCGGGGAGGAATGGAGAGGGGAGGGAAATGGGGAACCTCGAGGAGGGTTTATTCATGCCATGAAGTCCGCCAATGGAGGAGGTTTTCACTCGTGTGCTGATGCCCGCCGGCGGCCGCTGACGCACATTGACGTCCGCTAGTGTCCGCTGGCATCCGCCGGGCCTGCATGCGCATGTGTGTGCCCGCCTTTTATCGATCCACTGGACCGTGTCATACAGCACATTGTGACACGTCCGCGGCTCTGTATTCTACGGCACTGTGGGGACTGCTCCGCTCCAGTGTAGCGGACTCCGCTGGACACGTATGGTACGGCACAAAGCGGGCTCCCGTACAACGTATGACACGTACCGTTGTGATGTCTCTATGTGAAAGAATAGAAACAGTAAAATGAAATAATGTCAGAAGAAACAAGAGAATGAATGGAAGGAGAGTGAAGAGATAAGGAGTGAGAAAAGGAAGAAATGAGGAGTCCCCTGACATCACCCCCCCTCTAGAGCGCGGCGTCTCGACGTGCTGGATAGAAGTAGTTCTGGATGGCCTGGTCTACCTTGGAAAGAGAATAGAGGCCTCTGATTGCCCGAGGAGCATTGGGATGCTGTTGATAGAATTCCCGGACTAAGGCAGGGGCATGGACATTCTCTTGTGGCTCCCAGGAGATGTCCTCGATTCCGTAGCCCTTCCACTTGACCTTGAACTGAAGCTTGTTCCTAAAGAGTCGGCTGTCTAGGATCTGTTCCACTTTGTACTCTTCTTGGTTGTTCACCAGAACTGGTGGTGGAGGTGGCTGTGGACGCCAACCTGGGATTGGATCCTCTGGGGCTGGAGAAAGCTTCACCACATTGAAGACTGGATGGAGTTGACTCATTCCACTAGGCAGCTTGAGTCGATAGGCAAGTGGGCCTACCTGCCGTACTATAGGAAAGGGTCCTAGACGACGGTGAGAGAGCTTCTGAGAAGGTCGGGTGGTAGCAATGTCAGAGGCATCCAGGTAGACTCGATCTCCAGGCTTGTACTTGGGGGCTGGAGTTCGTCCACAATCGTAGTAGCGGGCCATGTCATCCTTTGCCTTAGCTAAAGCTGCCTTGGCTTCCTCCTGGGCTGCCTTCATCCGATCTATGAACTCATTGACAGCTTCATTCTCTGAAGGTCGTCCACGAGGCTCAAATCCCATCCGAGGATGTCGACCAGTATCTAGAAGGAAAGGAGACATCTGGGTGGCAGCGTGTACACGGTTGTTGTACTGGAACTCTGCCTCCGGTAATAGGTCGTCCCAGTCATCCTGTCGTTCATTGCAGAAGAGCCGGAGATACTGTTCTAGCTCCTGGTTGACACGCTCAGTCTGGCCATCAGATTGGGGGTGGTAGGCTGTGGAAGTGTGGAGTTTGACATGGAGGAGGCGATACAGTTCTCTAGTAAACTCTGCCACAAACTGAGGTCCACGGTCTGAGACGTAAGCATCTGACAACCCATGGAGCTTCCAGACATGCTTCTGGTACAGATTGGCAGCGCCCATGGCTGAGCAAGTAGTGTGTGTTGGAATAAAATGAGCATGCTTGCCACAGAGATCCACTACCACCATGATCACATCATATCCATGAGAATCAGGTAACTCAACAATGAAGTCTACCGAGGCCACGCTCCAACGCTCAGCTGGGATAGGCAATGGATGAAGTGAGAATCAGGTAACTCAACAATGAAGTCTACCGAGGCCACGCTCCAACGCTCAGCTGGGATAGGCAATGGATGAAGTTGTCCTATAGGAGGCTGACGACGAGGCTTAGTCCGAAGGCAAAGATCGCAGGTGGAGGTGTAAGAGCCAATATACCGTGACATTTGAGGCCACCAGTAATTCCGTGAGACCAGCTCCAGTGTCTTCCATCTGCCAGGATGTCCTGCAACTCGAGAGTCATGATGCTGCTCCACAATCCGCCTCCAGAGATCTGGCAGGTTGGGAACATAAATGCGTCCTCGAAAGGTGAGAAGACCATTCTCCAGAGACCACTCGTCGGTGCGGACGGACTTCACTCCAGTTTTCTCTCGAGCATGCAAGGCCATGGCAGCCTTAGCTACCAGATCTTCTTGAGCGCCCTCCCGGTTACCTCGTCGGATGTCTCGAAGGATGCTCACTTCTTCTCCCTGGCCAACCACACCTTCTAGAGCACGCCCTCCCGGTTACCTCGTCGGATGTCTCGAAGGATGCTCACTTCTTCTCCCTGGCCAACCACACCTTCTAGAGCACAGATAGCAAATAGCTCTGGCTTCAGGAGTACAATATTGTCATTGTCACTAGCTCCTGAACCATGATCTGCTCGCCTAGAAAGCGCATCTGGCTTACCCATGCTCCGTCCAGGTTTGTGATGCAGAGAGAAGTCAAAGTTGGCCAGATACAAGGACCATCGAGCCTGTCGGCGGTTAAGTTTCTTGGCCGTCTGAAAGTACTCTAAGTTCTTGTGATCAGTCCACACCTCAAATTTATGCCTGGCACCCTCAAGGAAATGTCGCCACTCCTCAAATGACCAAATGATAGCTAGCATCTCCTTGTCATGGATCTCATAATTTCGCTCCACAGCATTGAGACTCTTGGAGTAGAAAGCCACAGGATGCCACTTACCATCCTCTCTTGACTGTTGAGAGAGAATGGCCCCAGTAGCAAAATCTGAGCTATCAGCTTCGACACGGAAAGGAGAGTCGTCATCTGGGAATATAAGGACAGGCTTTGAAGTGACTGCCTGTTTGAGGGCGTCAAAGGCTGTCTGCTGTGCTGCATCCCAGTGCCAAGGAGTGTCCTTAGTGGTGAGATCGAAGAGGGGCCGGGCATGGTGTGAGAAATCCTGAATAAACCTCCGGTAGAAGTTGGTAAAACCCAGGAAGGCCTGAACCTCCTTCTTGTTCTTAGGCTCTGGCCACTCCGCTACACCAGCCACCTTGACTGGGTCCATCTCAGCCATTCCATGAGAGATGATCAGTCCAAGATATTCAACCTTAGTCTGCTCAAACTCGCACTTCTCTGGCTTAAGATAGAGCTGGTGCTGGCGAAGACGTTCCAGTACGATGCGCGTAATCCGACAATGCTCCTCTAGAGTCTTGGTATAGATGAGAATATCGTCAAGGTATACGCACACAACACCTTCCGCTATGAGGTCTCGGAAAATGTCGTTCATCATGGTCTGGAAGGTGGCAGGGCTATTAGTGAGGCCAAAGAACATTACCAGAGGTTCAAAGAGTCCACGATTTGTTCGGAATGCTCCCTTCCACTCATCTCCTTCTTTGATGTGCACATTGTTGTAGCCCCAGCGGACATCCAACTTGGTAAAGTAGCGCGCACCTCGGAGGTTGTTGACAAGCTCTGAAATGAGTGGTAAGGGGTAGCGATTCTTCACAGTCATTGCATTCAAGACTCGGTAGTCCTGAACCAGACGTAGAGATCCATCCTTCTTCTTAATGAAGAAGACTGGAGAGGCCATCGGAGACTTTGAGGGACGGATGCAACCAGAGTCTAAATTCTCCTGCAAAAAGGCATCAAGCTCATCCTGTTCTCTGGGAGAGAGTGGGTAGACCTTGCAGCTAGAGGGCTCAGCATTGGGTGTAAGCTCAATTGCATGGTCCCACTGCTTATGCTCTGGCAGGGAGTCAAATGATGCCTTAGAGAAAACATCCTCAAAGTCTTGCAGGTGATGAGGAACCGCATCTCGGAACGACTTAGGAGCAGAGTTGGCAGCAAATGCCTGAGCTAGCCGCTGGGAGGTAGTTTGGCTAGCTCTGATCTCTGCTACAGTTGGTGGAGGTCGTAACGTAGTTGCATAAATCCTATCACCTGTCTCGATAGCCTCGTCTGGAGACTCTGGGTCAGGAGCGCATCCAAATTCACCCTCACGTCCATCTTCCATCTGGGCTTCACTCACTACACCTCGAACGTCCTCATAGAGGGCCTCTCTATAAGGGAACGCCAAGGGAGGAGGATCCAGTAGGTCAAGGTCTGCAAAGGGGAGGTGTCCAACTCGGCAAGCCCGGATAGCAGCACGCTCATGGACTGACTCTCTGTGCTCCTCTCTAACTTCCTTGGCACATGTGGAACACCGTCGAGGGCAGCGGCTCATGCTCACCTTACTCTTGGCCCAGTCAATCTCAGGATTGTGATCACGCAGCCAGGAGAACCCAAGTATCATGTCCTGCTTTCCTAGGCTGGTAACTGCAAAGACTGCACGCTCAGAATGAGTCTGATAACGAAGGACTAAATCCACCACTGAGCGGATGGATCCAGCTTCATTGAGCGTACCGTCAATGTTATAGACTGGAATAGGGTGAGAGAGGGGACGGGTAGTGAGCCGGTGTTGTTCCACATAATGGGTGTCTAGGAAGAGTCCAGTAGCGCCACTGTCCAAGAGAGCTATGACGCTTCGAGTCTGCTGAGTGTCAGTTGTCTCGATCTCCACATTCAGACGCAGAGAGTTGGGAGAGGGAGTAGAAGCAACAACATAGCGACGGGGAAGGCGTCGTTCCCAAGCTGGGACACGTGGTCGTCGGACAGGAGAAGGAGGAGAAGAAGTCTTAGCTGAGGCTTGGACCAAGGGGGTATTTTGTACGTCGGAGGGGGTGCTTACAGTTTCAGTCAGAGAATCAGGAGCAGGGAGCGATACATTAGAAGACTCTACTGATTGACATGTAAACTGATTAGCACCAGGCGGCGGAGGCATACAACTCATCCGTCGCTCTATTGAAAACCCTCCCCTGCAGAACCAAAGGACCCATCCGATGGTTCTGCTACAGCTTCCACAGGACCCAAGGACTCCTCCAAGGGTTCTGCTTCAGTCTGTACATCTGGGGAGGGGTTTCCTTGAACGTCTTGGGCAGCAAGGAGCTGGAGAAGGAGCTCTTCCTGCTCTAAAGCTGAGAGATAGCGCACCTCTAACCCCTGGGGACAATACCGAGCAAAGTAACCAGGCTTTCCACAGCGACGGCAAAGGAGAGGAAGGGAGGAACGTTGACAAGAGGCATCAACATCCATAGGTACTCCAAAAGGAAGAGGACGTGCTGCAGGTACCTGAGCTGGGGGTGGAGCGCGAAATGGAAGGGAGGGCTGGATGGGATGACGAGCAGAAAAAGATGCCTGTGGGGTGGAGCGAGGGGCAGTTCCACGGTGGAGCTCACGTCGTAACTCCATGAGCTGCCACTGATCACGTGCTACCTGATACCAGGTCTCGATACTCGTGTCATCAGGTTGTCCCTCAGCCATGCTGTCGATCCGATCCATGAGAGAGGGAAGGAGGCCATCTCAGAAGGTGAGACAGAGCTGAAGACCATCCAGATAACAGGCCTGTTCAGCAAGAGCTCTGAAGGAGTCGATGTACTCATCTAGGGTCCGCTTCCCCTGCCCATATCGATGAGGATCTCGGAGAGTGAGGGCTGCCACCTTAGCAGGGTCCAAGGGGAAGAACTCTGTCCAAAACTCCTTCTCAAACTGATCCCAACTTCCAAAACTCTCTACTCCTCCAGGACGTCGAAAGACTCGTAGCGCGTATGTTGAAGCTCGCCCAGACTTCATGTAAGAAAGAACCCAAGCAATTTTGAGAGTGTCAGAGGGGAAAGCCTCACCACTGAGCTGAATATAGGTGATGCAGGACTGCAGGAAACGCTCGCCTATCGCTCGGTCACCATTGAATGCGTCTGGGAGTGCTGGGCGAGGAATATTGGCATGAACTGGGGGGGAGGCCCCAAAGCGAGGGACTGGGGGTGTGCCAGCCCTAACTGGAGGTGCCTGGAGAGGGGTAGGAGTGAGAGGGAGGCGCTCTAAGAGGGCCTGAAGGGAATGGGAGATAGTGTCTGTGGCCTGATGTAATCCAGCAAGTTCGGTGGTGTGGAGGGTGAGGGAAGCTTGAGTGGTCTGCACCTGAGTCTCCAGAGCAAGCAAGCGACCCCAGGCATCATCCTGAGGGGCAGAAGCGTCCAGGGGAGTGTCTGAGGGGGCTGGTTGGGTCATAGAAGCAACAGAGGGGCAGGGAGTAATCCAGTGGGGGAGGGACCTAAAGGGGCAAGAGAGGGCTCAAGCAGGCTGAAGGGGGCTCCCAGACCGAAATGTAGAGACTTGTTCTGCTGTAAGGGCAACCTCTAGAGGCTGTGGCTCAGTCACACAGCTGGCAGAGGGAGATCCAAAGTGTATTAGAATATATACTGACAATATCAAGGTAGCTACTCACCTGGCAGAGGGAGATCCAAAGAGAACAAGTCTAGGGATTCCCTATGCCAGGTTGGACGCTTCTGGGGCCTCTGAAGCATGGGAAACAACTGTACAGTACAACAAAACCTTAAAAACTCGAAAATTGCCTACACAAACACTTGTACAAATAAGGGGCAAACTCTGGCAAACTCTGGCTTATATAAGTGGTCTGGAAGCGGTGCTGAGTGGGCCCACACTTGTCTGAATGGTGGCTAAAGAACCAGAGCATCTCAAGGGCTGAGAGTGGTACTGACAGATAGTGTTGAAAGAATAGAAACAGTAAAATGAAATAATGTCAGAAGAAATAAGAGAATGAATGGAAGGAGAGTGAAGAGATAAGAAGTGAGAAAAGGAAGAAATGAGGAGTCCCCTGACAAGAGGGCGGCAATGAGGATGCTGAGGGGGAAATGGAGGAGACCTTGCAGGACATCCCTGGCGAGTCCCAGGAGTTGCCGATGGTGGAGCCTGCTGCCCCTTGGACAAGTGGGGAGGACTTAGCGACTCACTGATGGGTGAGCTCGAGTGGGCCCTTGTTGTAGACCCCCCAGCCTCAACCAAGAGTCACTGGCAATTCTTACGAGTGGCTGGGGGAAGACTTGGTTTATCCAGTGGTGGCCCTTTACTCTCCCCAGGTGATAGAGCAGATGGCGGCGCGTGCGGCAAGCATGCAAGCGGTACTAGGTCGTGAGCATAAACAAGCCCGGGACCAAATTATAGCTTCGCGACTCTGGTATTCCAACTTGACCAGGAGTATGGATACCTTGCTGGAGTATCAAGCCGACTGCAATGAGGCTCTGGAGTGGCAAACCCTTAACCACGTGCAAGTTGGCGACCTCTTGCCGCTCAACAACTCCTTGTTGCTTACGGAAGACAAAGACTGACGGACTTCAGGGTAGACAGGCCATTTGTATATAGATTTTTATTTGTTGCTGACTCGTATATATACCTCTTGCCGCCTTCTTGTCTAGTGAAAGGATAAGTCCCATAATCTGAGTTAGCGCAGCAGCAGAGAGCAAGGAAAGTAAAGCAAAGAGAAAGCAAGCAGCAAGTATTCTAAGGTAGGTTTTAGCAAGAGGAGTAGTAGGTGTGGGACTTAGACAAATTTTTGAGGAAAAAGGGAAATGCTCAGTAAATCATCATAGCAAAAAACCCTTGGCAAGAGTTGTGCAGGGCGCTAAGCGTTGGCAACATGCTAGCGCTGCAGCTTGACTATGTAAGGAATTGTCTGTTGGATATAGTATAGTCAGTATTGGCAAGAAAGATAAGTAAGATAAGTAATAGAAAAAGGGAGCTCATCAATATATTCTTTTCTAATCATTTTCTTCTTCTTCAACCAGAGTCAGCAAATCATCATCGTCCAATAATTCTGTTTCTTCAAGTTCTCTCAGTTTGGCAGTGTCAATATCTAGCGCTTCCAGCGGTAAGTCAATGTGTTCTCTAGCGAGGTATGGCACTAGGCAAAAGGCGGCAACAGGTCGATGCAGTACTGAACCATCTAATTCACAGAGCACGTAAGCGCCTCCACGGTTATAAGAGATAACTACCAAAGGTCCAAGATAGCGTGGGCGCATTTTTTTATTGTATGAGGTTTCAATTTTGGAGTTGCGCATAAGCACTAGCGCTCCTCTCGGGAAGCTGTAATCTTTGATAGTAGCGCTATGCTTGGTTTCGAATTGTAGGGCCGCTTGGTGGAGTCGCTCTAAATCTTCCTTCCTTCGCTGGAGATCAATGGCTCGTCTGGCAATCAGATCGGTAGTCGCTAAAATACTGTTGGGTGCTGGCTGAAGGTAGGTTGCTTCTATAATGTCGGCAGGGAGTAAAGGATGGGTGCCAGTAGCCACATAATAGGGAGAGCAACCCATGCGCTTACGAATAGTAACTCTTTCTGACCAAAATACTGAATATGTCGCCTCACTCCAATGAGACTCATTGCCATCGACCGCTTTGAAGAGCGCTTGCCAAACGTCAAAGTGTGGTCTCTCTACCAGGCCATTGGCACGTTTGTTGTAGCCCGATACTCGAATGTGATGAATGTTGTATTTCTTGGCGAGATATGTTAGCGCTTTGATAATTGGCGCACCGTTATCTGTGACAATTTCTCTTAGCGCTCCCCAACGGCAAATGACGTCCTCAAACAGCCACTTAGCAACCACTTCTGTGTTTTCTCTAGAAAGCATTTGAAATTCAGGCCAGTGGATTAGCGAGCAACGACCTTGAATAATGTACTTGTAGCGACCGGCCTTGGGCATGTGCATGGTATCGACGTAGATTTTGCTGAAGAGGGGAGCTGGCATTGCAACAGTTGGTGGGATAAGCACTTGGCGTGTTTGTTGAATTTGGCAGAGGTGGCAAGTCCTAATGTACCAGGCGATGTCTGCACTAGCGTGTGGCCACCAGAATCGTTCTAACAGAGAGGCTCGGGTAGTGTACAGACCTCTATGTCCTAGCTTGTCATGCATGGCTCACAAGACACGTAAGCGACTTTCTGGCTTGATGATCAGCTTGTGAGTGCCTTCTCGATGTTGTCGTCAAAAACGGTTGTCGGTAAAGAAGAAGTGGGTTGCATATCGGATAAAGGTCACGTACTGTTTGTCGGTAAGGCCTGCTGGTCGCTTGAGGTCTTGTATCCATTGTTCGACTACTAACAGGCGACTGTCCTCTGCCTTTGCCTTAGCGGATCGGGGAACGGCCTTGTAAGTCAGGTTTCTGCTGTCTTCTCTTAGTGGCAGGGGTTCTTGTATGACTTTTACTGGAGGCAAGTCTTGTTCAAGGATGCTTGCCGTGTAGAATGTGAGAGGTGCACTAAAGGTCTCGGGGCGGTAAGGGACAATGGGATGTAAAAGGATACTGGTAGGTTGTTGCCATCATAATAAGGGAATTGGCTGTTGTATGAGGTGCACGAAACCATGTAATCTGTCGATCCAGTCCTCAAAATTGCTATCTGCCTGTGAATCCACTGCCAGGTCACCAGGCTGCCATGGTCGCCTAGAGAGCCCATCCGGTCCATGGAAAGAGCTCTTGACATAGACCAATTCAAAGTGAAACATGAGGATAGCGACTACCCACCGGTTTATGCTAGCAGATGGCTAGATATCGGGATTTTGCAGCATGCCTTTAATGTACCTAGCGTCAACTTCAACAATAAGGTTCTGCACGCCAATCAAATACATCTTTAGCAACAGGAAGGCTTTGAAGAGTCCATAGAGCTCTAGCTTAGGCTGGCTGTAGCGAGATTACCGGTTTTTTAGCGTGATAGACCCAAAGCGGTTGTAGCATTGCTGTTTCTGATTGTCGCTAAGGCACTGACACAAGAAGTAGCCAACGGCAATGTACAAGGTATCCACCGCCAAGATAACAGGGTCGGCAGAGCTATAGTCAATTGGTGCTAGGGGCTTGGTGTCTTGTAGGGCTTTTACTAAGTCTCGTTGTGCAGTGACCTGGTCTGGCCCAAATTCGAAGGGCTTGTTAGCATGAGTGAGTCGGTTAAGGGCATGTGCGCAATAGGCAAAATTCTTGACGAATATCCTGAGAACGCCAATGGTACCAAGAAAGGTGCGAACTTCAGATAAGTTGCGGCAAGGACCCCATCGCTCCAAGAGTGCTAAGCAAGACTCGTCAGGAACGTGTCTGTCGGGAGTGCAGATGTGACCAAGTATTTTGAACCTTGGCACACAAAGGAGAAGCTTGTGGCCGCTAAAGGTTCCCCCACTATACTTCATACATTGGAGAACTTGGTTGAGTAGCAGGAAAAATTCCCATAGCGCTAAGCAAATGTTGGGGTTCTCGGGATGGGTCGCCGGTAAGCCATTTACGAGTCGCCAGTCTTTGGGGCCTTTGATGCCAACATCATCAATGAAGCTTAGGACATTATGCGGTATCTCAGGCTGGAGGATAAAAGTGATGTTGTTATGGAATATGGGGACTGAGTTTGTCTAGCCTATCGGCAAGGTAACTAGGCGTAACGCACCAAACGGAGTTTGAAAAGTGGTGAGGTCTCAGGAAGAAGGGTGTATCAGACGTTCATCGTAGCCAACGTAGAGGTCAAGGGTGGCGCCACAAATACGCCCAGCAAAGGACTCGGCAACGTGGTCAGAAAAAGGCGGTACGCCAAAGTGTTGTATTGTAACCCTATTTAGAGGTTCAAGACTGTGGACTATGCATAGATTGCCGTTCTTTTTGAGGACGCAAAACCAACGGGAGCGGTAAGAGCTATTGGAGGGTTTGTAGACGCCAGCCTGTATCTTGGTCCTAATAATTTGGCAGACCTCAGCTTCGATTCCAGGTGGTAATGGTTGGTTGTGTTCAGTCCATGGTACGTGAGGAATGGTTGGGATTACAACAGGCGGGAAGAAGTCTGTATGTAGACTGCCGTGTTCTGAGTCCTCCCAGGCAAAGGCTTTATCTTGCTTAGCGACGAGATTGGTAAGGACATTCAACTCATCTTTGGTCAAAAATCCTGTGTCATGTTCCTTGGCGAACTGTTGCTGGCATTCCGCGGTAAAACGTCCCGTGGGCTAAAAGGGTGGCGGATTTGGTGATAAGGCTGGCATGTTGGCAAGAGGGTCGCCTATGATCTGGCGCTTGATTCTAAAAGTCTCGGGAGAGTGCATAGCAACGGGTTTTGTTTTAAGCGCAACTGGCTTATATTTCTTTTTGACTTGAACCCCTTTCCTTTGGGAGAGTGCATAGCAACGGGTTTTGTTTTAAGCGCAACTGGCTTATATTTCTTTTTGACTTGAACCCCTTTCCTTTTGGGAGTGTTAGCTTGGTTATATTTGTTTTAAGCGCAACTGGCTTATATTTCTTTTTGACTTGAACCCCTTTCCTTTTGGGAGTGTTAGCTTGGTTATACACAGATGTGGAAAGGGGGACTGTAGCCTGAGGAGCGGCAAGTCCAAAAACAGCAGGAGACGAGGCTCTGGGAAGGGTAGTGAGATAAGTATCGGTAGATGCAATGTTTTGAAATGATTCGGAAGCGGTAAGGTACAAGTATGCTAGAGCGGAGTCGGTAATGTTTGGGTTTTTCTGGGAAAGCTCAGCGTCGGTAGCGGATAAAGTAGTTAAAATGTCTTCATAAAGAAAAGCGGTAGACACAACATTTACAAGACCAGTAGAATGGTCATATTTCAGCGTTAGCGCCACATCTCTGTGATCGTCACCAATCACCTCCTCGATGGTTTGTGAAAACACCTGTGGGGTCGTTTGTTGGCATGTTGGTTGGTAAACTCCGGTGGCTTAGCGAGGGCACCTTTTTGTTGTCCTCTAGGGAACGTTGGCACCGTTCATCGGATTCCAGAATTGGGGTCGCTAATGGTTAAAGTTGTTTCATCGTTGGTAACTGTCTTGACGACTGATCGCGCCAAGATGTCAAAGGGTCTTCCGAGTAGTAAGTCGTATGCCGGGAAGCGCAAAATGTGTATCTGCAAGTAGAAAGTGATGTCGTCAAGGGTGCAAGGCACATTCTTGGCAAGGCCTAGGGATCTGTCTACTATGCCGTTAGCACTCTGCATGTTTAGTATAACCGTAGGGTCATAAATGAGACCCAAATCATTAGCGACTTCAGCTGCCATCAAAATAATTTGAGACCTGCTATCCACAATTGCCTCTACCTTGTGCTTATTGTCTACGGTTAGCATGACTGAGCGAATAGCGTGCAATTCTTGAGTGATGGTAAGGATTGCCAGGTCTTCTCCATGGTCTACTGACCTAAGATAGGTCTCCATTGGGTCCACAGAGGTGGCATTAGTAATGGTGTCGGGAGAGTCGATGGTAACAGAAAAACCAGGAAGCGCATCGTCGAGTTCATCAACCTTGGCAATGGCTGTTGCCAAGGGTTGTCAAGGAGTGACTGCCGTCTTGACTTGGTTGCGGACGTCTGGGGCAATGCTACAAAGTTCTTCAACTGATAAGGTAACGGCAGTTTTCATGATGCGGCTAAAGACGTGGTTTGATTTCTCTATGTCAAATATTGGCGCGGTAGGTCGGTAACCACCTTCAGGATGCTTCTTGGGAGCGGCAAAATTTCGCTGTGTGGGAGTGTGATAACGGTCGAGAATCCCTGAGTAGGGATGGAGAGGCAGCAAAGGCGGTTCAGGAATGGCAGCGGACGACAATGGTTCTGGAGTGGTAGCTGGCGGAGCAGCAGAAGCAGGAGTCGGTAACTTGCTAGCAGGAGGCATGGGCTTATATCCTTTGAGAGGTTGTTTAGGCTGCTTAACTTCAACCCCATCAAAAACCTGATTCTTAAGCAAATCCAATTCCTGCTGTAGCTTAGCTATTCGTTCTTCCCATGAGAAAGTAGGGTGGTCGCCAACGCTATTGAAGTGTAAGACCTCGTGAATCATTTGCTGTTGAGTCGCTTGGTCAAGGTCAGGGTTGGTGTTGCCGGAAAGCGTGCCAGTAATGATTTGTCCTGGATTGCGCCTATGCCATTCATCTACTCGCTCCTGGAAAGACTTCTTATCCAGGTAGTTGGGGATGGTGGCGCCAGTGGTAAGAACTATCTTGCCATCGATAGCTCTTCAAATTCTTCCTTGCCAAATATAATTTTCTAAAGTCGCGCAGCCTCCTCTAGTCATAGTATGGCCAATTTCCCCACAGAAGTGGCAAAGGCCAGGTGCGGGTATATTAGCGGGTCGGTTAGCAGTGAGATTGATAGTGATCATAATTTCGATTCGCATCATAGCAGATGCAACAGCGGCGGTAATGGCAGCATTGAGCTCCTCTTTCTTAACGAAGTCGGTAGTAGGAGGCGGGATGGGAATAATACCACAGCGGCGGTAATGGCAGCATTGAGCTCCTCTTTCTTAACGAAGTCGGTAGTAGGAGGCGGGATGGGAATAATACCGTTGGTTCGCTCAGGGGGTGGGCTCGTCCTAGCGTGTTGTATACCAACGCCAGTGTCCGTTCCCTTGAGAACCCATTTACCAGCTTCAAAGACGTTGGCAACATTATATGGCTTGTCTGGGTGATGGGCCTGATGAACTATTTCTAGGCGACGAGCAATGTGAGTCCAAAGCAAAGTCGGGATACCTTGTTGGAATAGGCGACGTTCTTCGTTAATATAAAGCTTGCCGTTCTGCAGAAGCCACTTAGCAATTTTCTGGAACTCGCGGTAATATGTAGAGAACGCGCCAAGCGAGGAAGTGCCATTGTCAAATGATTCCTGAACTAATTTCTGCAACTCGTTTACCATGTATCGGGTAGCCTCTTCTGCGCCAGGGTACAACTGGATTACTGCCATCTTCCAGTCCTCATACAAAGCGCCTTGGGCTGGAACTGGTGGTGCAACAGGAACAAAAGCGGCAAACTTGGCAAGACCTGTCCACATCTCTGCCATGTCATATGACACGTACCTTGCCGCATATTCCTTCATCTGCGTGTGGTCGGTAATTCCACAATCCCTGAATAAATACTCTAATTCCTTAAAATACTGTGAGAGCTCCCATGGCTTGGACTTGTCCCATTTCAGTGCCGAGAAGTGATTGTGTGGTGGCATGCGCTGAACTTGTTGTTCCATGGCAATGGTGGTACCAAGTTCGGTTAGCGGTTGTGGGGAAGGGGTTCTAGGTATTGGCGATGGGGCAAGAGAAATGACGAGTTGAGAAAGCGGTGTTAACGGAGTACTGGGGGTAACTGGTTGTGGTATGGTAAGCGGCGAAGCTAAGGGGTCGTCGGCGCTATAATTGAGGGAACATGGGAGGAGATCAGGAAATTCATCTACAGTGGCGTTCTGTAGTTCCTGTGCAAGAGAGAGACCTGGTAAGGCACCAGGTGGTTGTGGAGTTGATGGGTGGGAAGGAGCTATGCCTTCTGCCGACTGCTCTAGCAGACGGCGCCTACGCTGGAGACAGGTTTCTGGCAGAATTCTGCCCTAAAGATCCCTTGCGGTGGGCTCCAATTTGATGATGCCAAAAGTTTGGTCAGTAACAAATATGACTATAGTGTTACCGTACCAAAAGCTTGTGTTAGGCGCACTATAAGTGATGTGAGGAGTCCCAGGCAGGTCCCAGAGAACGTGCCTGTGAAAATGAGGTAAAGTCGGAAAGGGAGTCAGCAAGTGTAAAGCGCTAAGGTAAAGCGCCTATGAAAGAAGCGGTAAGTGCATACGGCAATGTCAGCGGCAAGGACACAGTAAGCTTAGCGAAGTCTAAGCATTGTTAATGCCTGCCGTAGCTGCAAGGCATGAATAGGTCGAAGGCTAGCAATAGTCTGCAACTGCCGACGAGTTCGACGTTGCCAACTATAAATGAGGTCTTGAGCGTAAGGGAGACTGAAGTAAGGGAGCAGGAAACTCTGTTCTCTGGTTTGATGTTGTATGTACAAGTTGGTAAGTACTTTTATACTACAATGAGTTCACCGTTGCCAGTGACCGATGATGCCAAAGTGCGGTAAACTAGAAAATTTTATAGGGGTAGCTCCAACGGTTTCAGATCCCTACTGTCCATTCAAGACCCTTAGTGGCCCCAGGTGGCAGATCGCGACGCTAAACCATCAATCCATCACTCTTCTGTCTGTCAGAACACCTAAGCGTTGTCAGGCACCAAATCAAGATGCTAAGCGATGTCAGACGCCAAAGTCAAATGCCAAGCTGTCCGTCAGTTTTTGATAGATCATCAGGCTTCTTCCTAAGCGCTGTCATCAGTGACTGATGCCATCTGTTAGTTGTCATTCTTGCTGCTGTCAGCGCTATCATTGATCGGATCTGCTTCTTGCCATACCCGGCTGTCAAATATCGCCAAAATTGGATAATTAGCGCGCACTAAGGTATCCTGAGCCTGTGCCGTGTTGCCGTAGCCTGCCATTGATGCGCTGATCCTGTATGGGGTCCTATCATCACTCCCTTCCTTTAGCTGTCTTGTCCAAATAAGTTTTTCTCTAAATTCCTTGGAACCTACAGGTACGGCCACTGTTTTTGGGATATTGAAGTTTGCACCTGAGACCTTGCACTATTTCTTCAGGACTCTTTGCAATTTTTTGAAGGAGTCATCAATGGACATATAAACAGTGGTGTTGTCTGCAAACATTGTCTCTTTAATGTATTCATCATAATTTCCCAGTTTCAGGCCCTTAGTTTTGAAACCCTTATCATCTGCGTGAGTGATTCAATGGCTATATTGAATAATAAACATGAAATTGGGTTACCCTGTCGCACTCCCCTAGTGACCTTGAAGGGCCTACTCTTCTCACCGTTAAGTATAACTACTGTTTGGGCATCCGAATATAATGACCGTATTGTGTTAATAAATGACTCTGGGAAACTAAATTTTCTTAGAGATGCCCATAGAAAAGCATGGACAATTTTGTCATATGCCTTCTCTTGATCTAGACACAGTATCATGCCATTTACCTTAGAGATTTCACACCACTTAATCATTATGTGAGCGAGCTCGGTCTGATCTTCAATTCTTCTATTTTTCATAAAGCCTGCTTGTGATGGGTGTATGATTGTTGGAGAGACTATCCCTAACCTCATTGCTAGGACCTTAGTTATAATTTTATAGTCTGTGTTGAGAATTGTGATTGGGTGGTAGTTCCCAATTTCAGTCCTGTCTCCCTTCTTATAGAGTGGGCATAACCATCCATCGGCAAAACCAGTGTTTTCTACTAGGCCATATTTTTGAATGTCATTGAAAACTATTGTAAAGGCTTTTGCAATGTTGAAACCAGGTTCTTCTTCCCCCTCTGGTTGACTTTCACCTATCGTCAGTTCTTTCCATACTTCATGAGGAATGCCATCCAGTCCTGCAGCCTTGCCATTTTTCATGATTTTTATGGCCTCTGTTACCTCGGCTTCCTCTATCTCTATATAATGCGACGACGCCTGGGAATTGATCTGATTAGTCAGTTCTGACTAAGGCTGACAAAGAATTGCCTTTTGTGTTTGTTTTTTGGTAGATGTGTGTATAAAATGCTTAAAGAATTCAGATAAAATCACTGAAAAATCAGAAGAAATTCAAGGCCTACTGATACACTGATTGTGAATTTTTTGAGGTTTATAAATGCTTTAAGAAATCTGAAAAATTCAAGAAAAATTCATTGCTCTGTTTTTCAGGAGATGTTAGTGGAAAATGCTCAAATAATTCTAGGAAAATCACCAGAAAATCAGGAAAAATTCAAAGGCTACTAATATACTGATTTTTAGTTTTTTAAAGATTTATAAATGCTGAATAAAGTCTGAAAAATTCAATTTAGTTTACAATAATGCTTTGAGAGTTGTGGAAAGAGAACTGAGTTGTGGAAAGAGAACTGAGTTGTGAAATACGGAGGCCTTAACCGAACGAAGTGAGGTTGAGGCTGGGAATGAGCACTGAGTTGTGAAATACGGAGGCCTTAACCGAACGAAGTGAGGTTGAGGCTGGGAATGAGCACTGAGTTGTGAAATACGGAGGCCTTAACCGAACGAAGTGAGGTTGAGGCTGGGAATGAGCACTGAGTTGTGAAATACGGAGGCCTTAACCGAACGAAGTGAGGTTGAGGCTGGGAATGAGCACTGAGTTGTGAAATACGGAGGCCTTAACCGAACGAAGTGAGGTTGAGGCTGGGAATGAGCACTGAGTTGTGAAATACGGAGGCCTTAACCGAACGAAGTGAGGTTGAGGCTGGGAATGAGCACTGAGTTGTGAAATACGGAGGCCTTAACCGAACGAAGTGAGGTTGAGGCTGGGAATGAGCACTGAGTTGTGAAATACGGAGGCCTTAACCGAACGAAGTGAGGTTGAGGCTGGGAATGAGCACTGAGTTGTGAAATACGGAGGCCTTAACCGAACGAAGTGAGGTTGAGGCTGGGAATGAGCACTGAGTTGTGAAATACGGAGGCCTTAACCGAACGAAGTGAGGTTGAGGCTGGGAATGAGCACTGAGTTGTGAAATACGGAGGCCTTAACCGAACGAAGTGAGGTTGAGGCTGGGAATGAGCACTGAGTTGTGAAATACGGAGGCCTTAACCGAACGAAGTGAGGTTGAGGCTGGGAATGAGCACTGAGTTGTGAAATACGGAGGCCTTAACCGAACGAAGTGAGGTTGAGGCTGGGAATGAGCACTGAGTTGTGAAATACGGAGGCCTTAACCGAACGAAGTGAGGTTGAGGCTGGGAATGAGCACTGAGTTGTGAAATACGGAGGCCTTAACCGAACGAAGTGAGGTTGAGGCTGGGAATGAGCACTGAGTTGTGAAATACGGAGGCCTTAACCGAACGAAGTGAGGTTGAGGCTGGGAATGAGCACTGAGTTGTGAAATACGGAGGCCTTAACCGAACGAAGTGAGGTTGAGGCTGGGAATGAGCACTGAGTTGTGAAATACGGAGGCCTTAACCGAACGAAGTGAGGTTGAGGCTGGGAATGAGCACTGAGTTGTGAAATACGGAGGCCTTAACCGAACGAAGTGAGGTTGAGGCTGGGAATGAGCACTGAGTTGTGAAATACGGAGGCCTTAACCGAACGAAGTGAGGTTGAGGCTGGGAATGAGCACTGAGTTGTGAAATACGGAGGCCTTAACCGAACGAAGTGAGGTTGAGGCTGGGAATGAGCACTGAGTTGTGAAATACGGAGGCCTTAACCGAACGAAGTGAGGTTGAGGCTGGGAATGAGCACTGAGTTGTGAAATACGGAGGCCTTAACCGAACGAAGTGAGGTTGAGGCTGGGAATGAGCACTGAGTTGTGAAATACGGAGGCCTTAACCGAACGAAGTGAGGTTGAGGCTGGGAATGAGCACTGAGTTGTGAAATACGGAGGCCTTAACCGAACGAAGTGAGGTTGAGGCTGGGAATGAGCACTGAGTTGTGAAATACGGAGGCCTTAGCTACGAAATTCGTGCCGAAGGCACGAATCGTAGCTCGTTAGACTACCCATCCTTGTTGATTGGGTCACAGACAGTTTTTTGTCAATGCATCTCAGAGCTTTCTTCATGTGTCTTTCGTGCCTACTTCCTCCTGCTGGAAGTCCCAAGACTTGAAGATTACTATGGTACTTTCACGCAATCTCTGCCATTTTTATCCCATTTCTTTCTAATAGTTGCATTTTGTTTCCATTCTTCCAAAGGGCAACTATTGCATCTCTGGGTTTTCTATCTTTGTTCTGGTTAATCCACTGTTTAGTTATTGTTTCTCCATATATAGTATTATCGGATGCTACAGTATCTCTTGCTTTCATAAATCTCCTGGTTTCAAGTTCCTTCAGTTTTTCATCCAGGATGCCAGCTTGCATTGCTTTCATATGTTCATCTATGTTTTTGTCATTTAATACTCTCTGGAGATCTCTCTGAATTGCTGCCTCCTCTTTTAACAGCTTTGGTTTCAGATTCTTTGAATATCGTTGTATTTCTTCCAGGACCTTATGCTTGAAGTCTCTATGTATTGTCTGTGGATTACATAGTTCGCTCCAGCTTGCGTGATTTGACTCTAGGTCATTCTCATACTCCAGCCCCAGTTTCCTTAATCTCATTATTAGTGGAGGTTCTGATATAAGACTAAGAGGCATTGCATATCTTCCTTCACCCATAACAGGTTGCCTTGGGTTTAATATGGACATTGTCACCAATCTATGGTCCGAGTTTATTCCAGTACGTTTGATGGCCCAATTCCAACTGTATTGTAAGAGACTTTCTTTTATATATATTCTGTCTATTCTTGACTGTATGGGTCTATTGGTCATATAGAAGGAGAACTCCACCTTTAGTGGATTATGTCTCCTCCATCCATCTGCAAGGTTCAAATGTGTGTTCAGGTTGGTTAGAGCATCAGTTGCCACATTTGGATCAGGGTGTGCTGGGAGTCTATCGATCGCATCCTCAACCACATTCATGTCGCCTAGCACAATTGTTGGTTTAGGAAGTCCTGGCCTTCCCTGCCAGTGTCTGCATAGTTTTCTCCAGAAAAGACCATTCGCATTGTGGTCATTTGGGGCATATGTGTTAATGCATGTCAGCTTTTTGTCATTGTACCATGGTATCTCCACTAGCAATGCTCTTCCTGGGACAATATCCGTAGTCCTTACATCCTTCCATTTCATTGTGCCTTTATTTATAATGAAGGCGACTCCCATTGCGTTTGGCCTTGAGGGGTCGATACTCCCCACGATGTGAATCTGCCTGCTAAATAATTCATTTAGGTTGACTCTTGTTTCTTCACTCAGGTGCGTTTCCTGTACAGCTAAGATGTCTATTTTTATTTCTCTCATTAGCTGGCACATTTGTAGCCACTTTTCTCTGGTGGAGTTCGATCCTCCACCTTTCATATTCAGGGAAGCAACCTTCACACTTCCTCTCTTATTCTTGCAACTTGTGCTGTTTCTGCTTGCTAGATTCTCTGGGTACCTTTGGGTGTGTTCATCAACATTCTCTATATTGATTCCCTGTGGTATGTCATCCCCTTCAATCAGGTTATACATATCGCTGTCTAAATCATGGTTTGTTAGACCTTCTGTCGGGGTACTCTCTGAATTTACACCGATTTCTTGGGGATACCCTACCCCCATTGTAAAGTCAGAGTCATTCTCCCAGTTGTTGCCCACTCCATGAGCTGGGTAAAGCCACGCGCCATCTCTGAACCCTCCCAGGTTGTCTTCAGGGGCGTGATCAATGGTTGGGTCACCTCCCCCTCCTTCCTGGGCAGGGCTGTAGCCAAAACCAATAATGTCATCCCGTTGTGTTAATATAATGTCTTGTATGTCAGGTAGTTGGAGTCGGGTAATATCCCGAGCACAGAGTACTCAGGATTTCAGCAGGATTGCTGCATGGCCTAACCCGTCGTAAATACGATGCTGTCTGGACATGTCCTGGTCCAGTCAGGGGGTCGGTCTAGATTACCTGTCGCTATCAAGCTCAGTAAATTCATCTAGACTTAGTGCCCAAAGTTTTTGAAGATCGAGACACAGTAAGAATTCTATTTCATCACGCTTAGGACTACACACTGGGGGTTGACATCAGCGCCATTCACGCCTATGTGGTATACCAAAGCTGTAAGGGCGACCTCTAGAGGCTGTGGCTCAGTCACACAACTGGCAGAGGGAGATCCAAAGTGTATTAGAATATATA
>JAMWFC010000116.1:437459-660876 GCA_027475525.1 Macrolepiota albuminosa
AAATAAGAGAATGAATGGAAGGAGAGTGAAGAGATAAGGAGTGAGAAAAGGAAGAAATGAGGAGTCCCCTGACAAAAGCCACATCTGTCTGATCCTCTGAAGCCGCCACGACTGTTACCCCATTTCCTGTCACCTTTGTTGTTCTTTGTCTTGCGATTAGGTTGCACAAACTCAGCAGTCTCCTCAAGTCTTTTGTCGGAGTCCTGGCTTCCAAACCATCCAGCTAGCAATGCGTATTCACACTGAGGCTGATTATGGTCAGCACCTTTACAGTTAAAGCAGTGCAGACGATCTTCTTCCTTAACAAGTCTAGCGCTGCCGTAGTCCATGTCTACAAACACTACCTCCCGGATGTGCTGGAGTATCTGGAAGTAGCCTGTGCATGCGATGTCAGGAGTGGATTGGAAGTAGATGTTCCATAAGGGTTTCTTCACTCTGAATCTTGTGGTGCGTGGCATTGTGTCATCCACCCTAAAGTACTTCACCACCAGGGCATCTAGAATTGACCTTGCTGGGGATATGTCATGCTGGGAGGATGTGTCATTTACGAGCCTTTCCTTCACAAAGTCTACTGTGAGGACATTATCGACCAGTGTCCTCCTGATAATTTTTGTTGCTTTCAACTCTGCCTCAGCAATTGCTTCTGGTGAACTCACGCTCAGTGTAAACCCTTTGATCGTGCATAGGAAGCAGGGGACAGGTGGACTGTACTGGAGGATAAATGCAGAGGCTGATGGGGTTGATATAATTGGGTTATCAGTGAGGATCTGCCCAGCTTCCTCTGAAATTCCTGAGACTAGGAAGTGATAGGGGGGCTTTTGATGCTCGGCCCTCCTCTTCAGCGCTATCTCCTTTTCCTGCTGCGGTGACGACAGCTTGGCTTTTTCACCTGTCATAGCTTTCACCAAAGCTTTGAGACTTTCCCCTGCTTTGACAAGGTCACCCTCTTTACTCGCCTGCCAGACCCTTATCCAAAACTTTGGCTCTGGGTACCCCTCGAAATGTTCCTTCTGCAGAGGCAGGAGGTTGTACCAAGGCGGGGTCGAGAGGTGTATTTCTGGGAAACCTCCCACTGGGGTGGGTGTCCTCTTTAAATTTTTTGGGAGGTTCGCTTTCTTCACCTGAGTGGCTCGTGGGCTGTTTGCAGCTGTCATCGTAGTTTCCCTTGGGCGCCTGCTTATAATCCACGGGGGGTCAGCCTTCCTATTTCCATTTACCGGAGTACTGGTCTGGGATGCCGCTGCTTGTGACGGACTTGTTGGCTGCACCAGGGATGCAGACATATCGACCATGGTGGTGTCTCCATTGAATTCCTCATCAGGGAGACTAGAAATGGTCATGCCTGTCAGGTTAGGTGGAGGGGCTGCAGGAGGAGATTGGCTCGCAGTGGGCAGATGGCACTGACTTTCCATGTCCGATTGTTCCATATCGGATACGTCGGGCAGAGTGGTAATGTTTCGCCTTTTCCTTTCACGATTCCTCTCCCCAGTTTGTTTCTCGGGGCTGGCTGTTAATGCTCTTTTCTTTTGTTCGTCCAGTCGGAGCATTTACCGTTCAAGTTAGCGTGTATCCGCCCGAAGGTTTCATTTATAATGTTTATATATTGCACGGTGACTAATCTATAGCCATTCCATTGTCTGTGGGTCATACTTATTTGTGGGTGTTCCTGGAACGATTTTCCGCGAGCCCCCCACTCTCTTCAGGACCATTGGTTCTCTCTTCGCTATACTTCGGATGTACTCCTGTGGTTACTCTTTCTTACAAGAAGTCCACCATTTATTGCCATTTCGGCATGGAGTATGGGCTGCTTTGCATCTGAGGTGAGTTATGTGTGGTCTGATATGATCCGTTCCGACCCTGACCTCGGGTGCATCCTCCGTTATTGAAAATTTTCGTGCATACACGAGTCTCCTCAGGCGAGTTCGATTGCACTCTGCCATTAGGAGTCTTGTCCTCTGGGGGACGCGCTTGGGTTCAAGGACGCCAAGTTATCATAAGGGGGGGCGCTTGGGAGCTGGTTAGGCTCTACTCTGTTAGAGTGACATTTTCGAGTTCGCAGAAGGCGTGTTAGGCGCAACTGCTGTACCCAGGGTTAGTGGGCACATGGTGGTTAAAGATTAAGGGCCCCCCCCAATCAAGGGTTTGTACCTGATGACAATGTGTGACCTGGGTAAACGTATTTTTAGCTTCCAATTTACGACTACCTCGTCGCTGCTGTGCATGGCAAAAAGCAACAGCTTAAATGCAGGAGAAACGGTGAGGCCACATCTTCCATTCGCCTATATCCCATCCACTGAGTCTTCCAAGGGACATACCTTTTAGTTTTCTCGGACTACGTAGCACGCGACTGTTAAAGATAGACCCGTGGATTCCTTCGTCACTAAGAAGGGCATGGTCGTGGAGAAGCAAAGTCCGTCATGCTTTTACTTGCTCGGAAACTTTGTGATGTTGATAGACCCAAGGAATTCCGACATACATTCAGGTTCAGCGACCTACCTTTGGAAATTCTGACAGAGATTTTGAAGCATGTCCATTGGCGTGACTTGCTTATCATGAGGCAGGTGAGTCCATAGACTCTCTTTACAAAACCAAGGGATAGGTTCATGACTCTAGGTCTGCAAAGGACTAAACGCAGTTTCACGGACATGGGAAGTGTGGAGGAACCAGTATCGAAGTTATTTGACAGAGAAACGATTCAGGATGGCAGCGGAAGAAAGCCTCGACATGTATTCACCTCTGGAACTGGAGTCTTGGGTGTTGCAGCGGAGAAGTGCCGATTGGGAATGGCAATGTAAAAGCCATCCGGTTCATGAGCGTGTGGTCTCCTTGGACGCTGATTTTACGTTGACTTTGGTCCCAGGTGGACGCTGGCTTCTTACCACTATGCGCGATGGTTCAGTTTTGTGCCATGACCTTGAAGATCCCAAAATGCGGAGTAAGTTATTAGTGCCACCACGTGAAGACGCCAAACGCCAATTCCTATATTGCGGAGCCGTCGACGTTGATTACACGAGTCCAACGTCCAAGTTTTTTATGGTCACCTATCCTTCGGAATACTATGGTCAGTTGTATTGTAATCCTATGTGCCACACGATTGTTACTGATCCGAATCTGCTGTATTCACACCAGACCCGTCTGTAACTGGTTCTCTTGATCTTATGATCTGGTCTGTCAACCTGCGTGGACATGGGTCCTCTGCATGCCTGGAAGCGCATCTTTTGCATTCTTTTCCAGCGACTGAGCCCCGCACCAGTGTTTTCTCCGTCAGTCTCTATGGTAATCTACTCGCCAGGCTTATGTATACCAATTCGTTCCGGACGTACATCGAAATTTTTGACTGGAGGTCCTCTACGGAGTCAGTGCATCGTAGAACGGTAATTTTCCCTGGTGTTCCATACTCTGGAGACCTGGTTCGTGAGGTTCCCTTCATCCAATGTATACAAGCATTTATATAGACGATTTAGGATCCCGTATTGCTGCTTCCTGGAAGCCGGCTGGCCTTTGTCTCCGTCCATAATGTCTTCGTATACGATATAGGCACAATGACCGACCATCAACCTATCGCCCCCGTAATCCCCCAAATCCCGTCAGAACCACGATGGTCAGCACTTGACAGTCATGGGGACCATAGTTTCCGACACCATCAATCAATTCAAGACAATGACGCCGTTATTTTTGTTTTGACTTCCAAACAAATAGTTTACCATCTGGTGGTTCCTCATAACGTTCAGCGTCCACCATGTCTCTTGCAGTATATGATCGTACCTCACGAATATAATCTATATACGGCTGGAACACACAAGGCGCTTGCCGAGAAACATGGTTCGGTCCTAGTCAAAATCGGTACTACAAATCTACCTGGAGACGTTGTCACTGTACATCAACTCAACGTATCTCCGAATCTTCAACGGTTCTTGTGCAACGCATCCTTGGACGATACCCCTCTTTTGATCGACGACATTGGACGTATCATAATCAGTGACGACCGTGAAATTTTCATTCTTGAAACCTCTAGATTTCCCAAAATTTTTTCGTAGCTCGTAATTATATATAATATGATATATTGAGTACAGTGCACGTGGTTACTTCACCATCCACCCAGTTTAGGTACCAAGGAATTTTTTTTTGGATTTTTCCCTTTTTTTCTAGGACAGAAACCATGTAAAAGACGTCGATTTATGCAACATCAGAAAATTTCCCATGCATTTCACTTTTTTGGGGGGTCAGGTACAAATTTTTTCAGTGCCTGATGAAGGCAGAATTTGGAATTAGTGTAAATTTTGAGTCTGTGTTGTAGTGGATGTACATGATCCTGGCTGCACATGATCCCCTGCACATAACCAGTTTGATATTCAGAAGTCCATCCTAAAGTTGAGGGGTTGGTTAAAAAGACATCATTTGCATTTCAAGTTCTTCCTCTATCAAACTGTCTGCTATAATTACTTTACTATTCCTTATATTGATTGTTTTGTTACATAGCAACAAATAACTTTTGTTGTGTTCTGTCCCATAATGTCTTGAATTTTTGAATAAAAACATACCACTTGAGTGTCAACTTATGTCTGAAGGTAATAAGAATGAAAACATATGACTTGATATGAAAACTTATGTTTGAAGGTAATGAAAATAGAAATAAAGGTACATGACAAAGAAAGAGAATTAGACATGAGATATGTATGAAGTATTGAGTGGACAACATGACTGATATATTATTTATTCATCTAGCAGAATCACTTTCTAGAAATTGAGGCTCAAGCTGATAATAAAGACCAAGTTTGAAGGAAACAACATTAATAGTTTGTACAGATACTCTATATATCTATGCATGGCTAACAATGAATAGATCACAGATGACTTTATTGAAGATAGTAGACCTGTTGCATTGGATTAAAGTCTTTCCCATTAAGATAGGCAACATCCATACTTGACAACCCCATGTGACTCCAAGTGTGACAAACACGTCAAAAAGCAAGAAATTGGGAACTCCTCCTTCAGTTTATTGAATTCAAACAATCAAAAAAAAACAAATTCTGTAAATAATCTTTCCACACAATATGTTCTTTTTCAAATTTTAGTATATTCAAAATTCAGAGTAGAGTTCACAAAATAGAGGAAAAATCACTAATTTATGTCAATTGTCATTAAGTCATCATATTGTCAACACATTGACATGTCGATGTGTTCCAACCAACTGCTATGTCTCCACTCAAAAAACACATCAAATCATGTCTGTACAATCTTTCTTCAGGAAACATGTCAGGCTGTAAAGCAAGAAAGAAAGGAAAATCATGCACTGTGTGTGGAAATAATAAGGAAAATAAGGGTGCATTTAATAACAGAGCATTGCAAGACTTTATATTTGACATAGTGTCTATGGCTATGCAGCACCAAACTCCAAGTCTCAAAAAGATTCTCAATCAAAAAAAAGCTATGCCAAAAAAGTTACTTACTACACTTTGGTTACTCTTCAAAACATTGGAGTGTTTATGCATCAAGATGAAGAAGAAAGTTGTGCTATAGAGTTGGACTTGATGGAGACTCCTGAAGAGATGAGGCAAAGTGAAGATGAAGCTATATTAGGAATAGAAGATAATAGTGCATCTTAAAAATTGCACCAAGCTCTGACAATATGTATTCTTCAAGTCCAGGCCAGGATTGCAACAGCAGCTGCAAACAATGTTGTCTGACAGGCAGCTGATGCTGTAGAGGCACTGGATAATGCACAACAAGTATTGGATGCTGCTCATGCTGACCTTGACTATGCAAATGCTAAAGCATGCAAACTCCAGGAAGCTGCTATTATCAGAGTCAATCTTGCTGAAGCAGCAAAGCTGGCTGCTGATGCCATGTCAACATTGATGAATAAAGGTGCTGCAGCTGATGCAGCATCACATGCATTGGAAGCAAGCTAGAGAGCAGCTTTATCACTTTTTGAAGCAGGATGTTTATGTGATCTTGTTAAACTGTTGATGACAGAATATTCTCTGGCTGAAACACAGACAGTAGAAGCTAGTGAAGCTTCAATTCTAGCATTGGACCAATTAAATGCTACCTGTAAAGCTTTGGAGGTTGTGCTAGAAGGTCTTGAGGTCAAAATATCAGCACAAAATGATACTGCTGAAGAGAGTCCAGATGCAATAGTCAACAATAAAGACTATGATGAAACTCCTGATAGACCTGCAGATAAAAATAAATGTTTTCTGCCAAATCTTGATGAGGCACAAGCAGCATTGAAGAATATTAAACTCTTGTTAAAGCCTCTTCAGGATACAGGCACAGGCTATAAAGATCCTCATCTAAACCTCCTCTTTTGAAGATGTCTTGAGGCAATAATGGCCCTCCTTGCTATCTACACTTACTCAGAAAACAAGCTGATCTGGGCAGAAGCAGCTCATCAGATGTTACAAATGCAGGATCATGGATCTCACCTTGCACAAAACATCAAAAAATGGACTCAGAACTTTATTGCAAACCAAGAAGATCTTCCTAAAAATAACTATGGCACCTAGAATGAGTCTATTCTAGAAGACAAAGACTTGACTCAGGAGCTGCACCTTTATCTTCAAAGTATTGGCCCACACATTGCTGCCCACTATATTGTTTGTTACATGGATTGAGAGGAAGTTAAAACTCAGCTTAAATTGAAGACAATAATATTTCTAAAGATGGCTCAGTGCTAGTTGGTTAAAATGAATTATAGATGGAAAAGTGTACCTGGTAAACAATATGTTGATGGACATGAGCAAGCAGATGTTATTGCATACCAGCAGAATGTATTTCTTCCTTGCTGGGCTTGTTGATATTCCCTTCACATGCCACTGGAAAGATGGAAAGTTGGATGAGAGTGAGGCTGTATGGCCAAACGACCCTGACAATAGTATATGGCCATATGAAACTATCTATGTCATTTGGTTCCATGATGAGTTAACATTCTATGCAAATGACTGGCAAAAAGTCCACTGAAGTCATGAGAATGAAAAAGCAGTTCCCAGAGCAAAGTACAAAGGAGTGTCTCTAATGGTGGCTGATTTTGTTTTTGCTGATTATGAATGATTATATTCTTGTGACAAGTCAAAGCAAGGTCAAATATTATTCAGAGCCAGAAAGGGATAAGAAAGATACTTTACAAATGATGACATTATCCAACAAGCTGAGGATGCAATGGATATTCTGGTAGCATAGTGGCCTGGCTGGCCACATGCAAAACATGTTCCTGTCTGACTAGATGGGTTGGCTGGCTTGACTTCTAGCCTTGGCTTAGAACATTCTCCATCCAGAGCCTGCTCCAGTTGTGGGCAGCTATGCCCTTGGTTCCCAGCAGGAGCTCAGCATACCACAAACTGTGTGTTGCAGTCACAGTCCATGTTGGCCTTTTTAGCCAGGAAGGTCCCTATATGCTGACCTTGTAGAGGTGCCCCAGCAGGCATAGGTCACCTGCTTCCTCCTTTATGGCTACTACGATGCTCATAGTGGTTAGCAGTCTTAAGAGATTGCTCATACCTTATGGTGTACACCACAAACTCCTCAACATTGTTGACCTCTGGAGACAACTCATCCTCACATATCAAATAGCAGTGCATGTCCACTGGGATACCATCCAAGAACATTTTGAGCATAGTGTACCTGTCTGGATATACTGCCATGTTCTGGGCATGGTTGTTAAGGGTATCATAGAACCCTTGTACACCCAACTTTTCAGTGTACTTGGCAGACTGAAAGTCCCACCTTGCATCCTGTAATGTTGAGGAGTGCACAAATCAATTGTACAGTCCTGTAAGGACCCAGTTGATGTGCCAATACTGCTTGTCAGAACCAACTCATAGCCTCTCCAGCCAAGAACTCAGGCAGAACAAAAATTCATTCTCATTCCATATGGTCACCCCCATATAAACACATGGCAAGGTGGGTGCATACGTTCATTGCCCAATCCTCCAAGTCACTAAACTTGGAAGCACCTGAGTAGGCACAAATGTGCCTACTGTCTGCTTTACGCAGCTTCACCCTGTCTGGTAACTGTAAGGTTACTCTCAAGGCATCATCAACTACTCAATGAAGGTGGTCATGCATGGCTTTACAATGCATATAAATGGCCTCTTGCTGGCCCAGAAATCTAGTCGCTAGATCAGCAGCTTGAGAAAGTGATTTCCCTCATCCACTCTGTGGTGGATGTCCTGAGCCTCCTCGACTGTGGGCATAATTGCCTTCATCTTGGAGAGTTGATCTAGGGTGCTTGTCCTGGCCTCTACTAGGGACATCACATCTTGTGGCGCCATCTTGATTGAGGAACTCTCCTTGATCATGATCATCACGCTGCCCTGGTTCTGGAGAAGATTATTCCTCTGGCCCTGCATCACAAATCAATGACACATCTTGTCAATAGGCTTAGTGTCCTCAAATACAATGCTCTGATTGTCAATAAGGAACTGTCCCTTAGTCCTAAGATCACCATTGCACATACATTGATATGCAACTTTGTCACTCAGCATTTTTGCTATTGGTATGTGTGGCATCAGGAATGCCTCACTTTCCACCTTAAAAGCTGTACTGGCTTGCCTTTCAGACCTGACACATCTGTCATAGGGTCTTGGTTATGCATGTGCGGGGGCTTCTCTCACCACCCTTATCCTGCTGGAGTATAAAAAGTACTCACCAGATTTGCCTCAGGCACCTCCTGTGCCTGTCCTCCACTAGCTTGATTCCAATGTCTTGATTATAATGTGCTGAGCATTCCTCAGAAGTATGGCTCCAGAAGGTTGACACCCCTGACTGCCTTGCGGCCTTATGCTGCAAATACATCTGGAGTTCTAGAATGAGAACTCTCACCATCAAATCAGTATATTTAGTACTGAATACAGTGGGCACCTCATGCCCTTGTCACCTAAGTGCTACTATATGTGCTGAAGCATAATGCTTGAGTCATGCCTGGGTGGTGTATTTCATCACCTCTGAGTATAGATCCCAGAACACCTGCAGGCTATATCTGCAGTCACCACTGACAGTGGGCAGAACACCCACAATCTATGGGGTGACCCAGCAGATACTCAGGACGTGCAGGCATCCAATGTGGGCCAGTCAGGATCCAAGGCTCAAGATTGAAGTCAAAACACCAACCTGCCCAAGAATGGTAGTGAGGCCCAGAGAGCTGAGAGCTTGCAACATGATGGCCAGCAACAGCCTCAGGACAAGATGCCAGGGGAATTAACTCCCCCAGTTACGCAGTTGCCAGAAAGACCTCAACGGTCCAGTTGGTTGGCTTCCAAAGGGTCCTCTGATGAGGTCAGGCAGTCAACAGGTGCCCAGGGTGCCTCAGGAGTACCCAACTCATTGGTATTGACTGGGAGATATATGCCCCTGACCTGGACTAGTGGGACCAAGCAGGCCATGGCAGGCTCGATGCCTACCAGAATAGCGGAAGCCCACATAGAGGAGGTACCAGAGGAGAATGCAACCCATGAAGCAGGCAACATAAAAAATTGCTTCCTGCACACATCAGCAGTAGATGAGGTCCAAGAGGTTGCCAATCTCCCAGAGGAGGTTGTTGAGTCATCTACTAATGACAATGCCAGAGCAGAGGAGCAGTGATTGAAAACTGCTTACATCGTGTGCTCATCAATCCCCTGTTTGAAATTTGCATGATGTGGCTGTGCAAAAAGCTCAAGAAGCTGATAGAGTTCTGTCCAAGAACTCTGTGACTGACATCAGATGCTAGACAATAAATCCTAGCTGGTGGATTCAAAAAAATGTAACAAAGTTATGAGTTATGAAAGCTTATGATTCATATTATCCAGAATCAGACTAGTCCAGTCTATTGATAAAGTAGTAAAATTACAAAAAATAAGCTGCTTAATAAGCAGCTGGAACATAACTATATATAATTTTATCTATGTCTACTAACTAAGAGCTATGTGGCCATAGCCACATAGTGCACTACACTACAGTACATTTATTCAAGATAAACACTACACCCATAGTGTTTGGGTGTTCTGGGTTTGAGCTCATGAATATTTTCATTTGTCTCTGGAAAAGTTCCTCAATTTCCTCTCTCTGACTATCATCTACATGGGATTCCTGTACTGCTAGTACATCAATCCTGTTTTCCCTTATTAGTTGGCACATTTCATTCCACTTCATCATGGTGGTTGCAGAGCCACCGTCCTTCATATTTAGTGATGCAAATTTCACAGCACCTCTTTTATTTTTTCTCTTCTTTTGTACTCCGGAGTTCATATCTTCCCTGTCCAAAATTGTGTTCAACCTCTCCTCTGCAGGAAGCTGCATTACAGGATCCTCTGTTGGGGGCTGTCAGATTCTGCTGAGTCAGGGGCTTTCTAGAAAAGCAATGCCCTTACAAGGCAGATTTGATCTATGTGTACTCAGGTGTCTGGAACTCCAGACTGTGCTCCAGGGTTCAAGATGCAAACAAAGGGTCTCCAGGGTAGGGGACTTAGTCTGGGGGTTGGGAGAAGTTGAAAAGAGAAAGGGGTTAAGGTCAAGTTGAGAACCGGGGGTTTTAAGATGAGACCAGGATTAATAAACTTTAAGTCATAAAGTGCATACCAATCTCAAGAGCATGTGAATAAGTTGAGCGTGCCAGTTGGAGCATGCCAGTCAAAGTGTGCCAGTCAGTGTGTACCAGTCAATCAAAAGGGCATGCAAACAATCAATGTAATATCAAGACTAAAGTATGACAAGTGAGTAGCTACTCTTTAAGTACTGGTGGGGTTACTCCAGGTTCCTGAGGAGTTCTGGGATGTCTAGGGCAGTTCCAGAAGTTAATGGGCAGTGGTAGAAGAGGGAAATTGTATACCAGAGATCATGCATGTAGAGTGTGCAATCAATTGGCACAGAGAGATGGCCCTGATGCATGATGTGTGATAGCCAGGATAACTGACGTGATCCGATCGCTGGGTCCTGGAGTCCATGATGCAAGGCTGTCAGAGGGCACGTGTGATAGTGGGGTTTGATATGTGTGATGGCATTGGAAGCGGTCATGATAGCGGGAGTTGTGTTGTGGGGTTGGCATGGGAGTCCCGGATGGGGTTCTGAAGGTGTCCCAGGGTGGTTCTGGGTAGGGGGGTTGTGACAGAGGCTGACTTTGCTGCAATCCATTGCTGATCCCTCCCAGGCTGACCTCAAGGTCATGGATGATGGTATAGCCATAGTCCTCTCCTGCCTGGGCAGGGAGTTGTCTATCATTGTAAGTTGTTTCCTGTATGTGTGTTTCATCTCTATTTCTGACAGGTGGTAAAATTTGGGTAGTATTCCAGTAGTTTATACCTTCCCTTAAGCAGGAGTGCTGCGCAGCACTACCCATTGTAAATATGACTGCCATCTGAGCCTTGATCTTGCTCAGTGAGGAGGTCCAGCTGGGATTACCTGTCGTCCAAAGACCCAGTAAATCCATCCCAACTTCCTGACTCTAAAAAAGCTGGTTATGTTTCTTCATGTCTGATTTAGTATGGCTACAAAAGCTTTGTATTTCTGTACTCAATAGAGAGTGGCTATTTATGTTCACATCTGTTGTTATTGAGACCTGTGGCTCAGCTACCCTTCTTCCAGATTTCTGCACAACATTTATTCCTGTCAGGGGACTCCTCATTTACTCCTCATTTCTTTCTTCTTTCAATCCTTATTCCTTCAATCTCCTTTCATTCATTTCCTTATTTCTTCTATCATTCTCTTATTTTGCTGCTTTTATTCTCTCAACACTATTTGTTAGTACTATTCTCAGCCTTTGAGGTGCTCTGGTTCTTTAGCTTAAGTGTGGGCCCTTCAGCACCACTTCCAAACTGCTTATATAAGCCAGAGTTTGCCTTTCTGACTTCTAAAGTCCAGAGTTTTCCTGCCTTGTTTGCACAGTTGTTTGGTTAGTCAATTTTTGAGTTTTTAAGGTTTTGTTGTACAAAGTCCAGAGTTTTCCTGCCTTGTTTGCACAGTTGTTTGGTTAGTCAATTTTTGAGTTTTTAAGGTTTTGTTGTACTATACAGTTGTTTTCCATGCTTCAGAAGCCTCAGAAGCATCCAACCTGGCATAGGGAATCCCGAGACTTGTTCTCTTTGGATCTCCCTCTGCCAGGTGAGTAGTTATTACAATATTGTCAGTACATACTCTAATACACTTTGGATCTCCCTCTGCCAGCTGTGTGACTAAGCCACAGCCTCTAGAGGTTGCCCTTACAGTTCCTGCCCCTGTCATTGCTAAAATCCCTGTCACTTCTACTCAAGGTCATGAATTCCACTGTTTCTTCAATCTTTCCACCTTGTTCCCATACCAATCTTCCATTGATATGTATGCACAATGCTGGAGGTTGTGGTCAGCACCTTTGCAGTAGTAGCAGTGCAATCTAAACTTTTTGTCGATGAGAGTTGCACTGCCACAGACATATCCAGAAACTTTGTCTCTTTTATGTGTTGTATAAGCATGAAATAGCTTGTCCATGTAAGTGGCTGAGTGTGTCTAAAAAAAACATTCCAGGTCAGCTTCCTGGGTCTTCCTATAGCTGTACAATCAGCTGATTCTTCGCCTTTAACCAACTTCACTTCTAGGGTTCTAGGGTTTGCAGAATCTCTTGCTGGCCCTGTGTCATGCTGCAATGTCTCATCACCAATGATTTTGCCTTTGAGTAAGTCCACCATAGCTTTGTCGTTTAGTAGGGTTCTCCAAATAATTTCTGTAGCCATTTCCTCCAATTCCCATATCGCATCCTGGGATTTAATGCTGAGGATAAAGCCCTCAATCGTACACAGGAAGCACGAGGTTGGTGAATTGTAAGGCAGGAAGAAGGCTGTGGCTTTGGGCATTGATATAGTGGGATGTGTGGCTAAGATGTTGTACATGGCCTTCGAGACATCTGAAAGTAGGAAGTGATATGGTGGCTTGTATCTATCGCTTCCCTTTCTCTTTGTGTCTATTTCCTTCTCCTGCTGGGGGGTGGAGAGCCTGGCCCTCTCACCTGTCACTGACATTACAAGGTCTTTGATTTTTTCGCTTGCTGTCATCAGGTCTGCAGTGTTGCTCACCTGCCAGTCCCTTACCCATAGTTTTGGCCCTGGGTATGCATCAAAGTGCACTCGTTGTTCCGGTAATAAATTGTACCAGGGTGGGGTAGAGATGTGTATGGCCAGGAAGCCTCCCAGTGGCATTGGCATACTCTCTAGGTTGTCAGAGAGCTGAGGTGGTTGATCAGGAGGGGTTGGGCTTCCTTCCAGTTGTATAGGCAGCATCTGCGTCATCTCCGCAGTCTGTCTGGAGGTATGTCTGAGATCGATGGAGGGCTGGTTAGAAATTGTCTCTTCCTGTTGTGGCTCTTTACTCCCTTTTGTTTCTGCGGGCTTGCAGCTGTGTGCGTTTCCGCTGGTCGTTTCCTTTAGTCATAAGCAGGGGGGTTACCATGTTGGTTTGCTATTACATACTCCCATTTTATCTCTATGGGGGATTATCAATATACCACTTTCCGGACCTTCCCTACATCGCTTGCTGATAGCTTGTAGGTGTCTATCGATTTTATTAGTCCTTATATAGGTAAATACATAAAAGTTCATCTTCTGGTTTCTTGGTAAACCTGAGCTGGTGGTAACCCGTCCACCCTCCGACTTGGGGTCCTCTGGCCTATGGCCCTTCTCCTTCTGCGCAATGGCGTCCAGAGGGATATTAAGTGGGGGGGGGGCTCGCCTCTGCTACCCAGGCAGCTTCTCTCGTAAGAGGAATGAGGTGCATACCGCCCGTGTGGGCTCGGTAGCGGCATCGGGGTTAGCGATGCAGGTGGTGGTTCGTGGTCAAGGGCCCCCCGAAACATCCTAAGTCTTTCTGGTAAATTCTTTTCAAGAAAGACAAAGATATCTACCTGAAAAACACTTATAAGAAATATAACAAGTGTTTACAAAGGAACACTAAGGAGACCAGTGCCCTCCCACATTTCAGTTGTCAGTTTTAATTGTTGGGCCTTCTTTCCTCATTTAGGATTTGACACTCTTCTCCTATCTTACAATAACCACTTTGCATACATTGGTAGTACATACACCACCCCGCCTCTTAGCCTCAGTGTTGTAGCTAAGTAGAAATCACCATCATGTCTCATTCAAATCCACTCATACTTCAATGCATAATTGTATTGCATCAAACCCCGGTCCCGATACTGCATCTCCACGATAGAAACACGGCAGCAAACTCCATGCGCAGCGCATTGAGGGTGAGTGCCATGCAGACGACATTGTATCCCCACCAGTGAAACTAGGAACACTGCAGGACATGTGATACCAGAAGCAGAACTATTGAATTGATTGACGCGGACTGTATGAAATCATGAAAAAGAAAAAGGGGGGGAAAATATAAGAGTCGCTGGCTGCTACAATTATGTAAGATAAGCGAGACAAACGTTACAAATTTGCGACCTGTAACTTTACGGTTGAGTTGCACATGGCAAATAACAAAAACTTAGATGCAAACAGTAAGTCCGCATCTGGTGTTGACCTATATCCTGCCATCTGAGTCTTCCAAAGGAGATGCCCTCTAGTTTTCTCGGACTATGTGGTCGGCGTTTCGACAACCGACTGTTAAAGATTGACCAGTGGAATCCTTCCTCACTGGTAAGGGCTTGGTCGAGGAAAAGCAGAGTCCGTCCCGCGTTTACTTGCTTAGAAGCTTCTTGATGCTGATAAACCTAAGGAATCCCGACACACATTCAGGTTCAGCGACATACCTTCGGAAATTTTGACCGAGATTCTGAAACATGTCCATTGGCGTGACTTGCTTATCTTGAGGCAGGTGGGTCCATCGACTTTCAATACAAAAGCAAAAAATAGATCGATATCTGTAGGTTTGCAAACGGCTAAACGACGTTTCACGAACACGGGAAGTCTGGACGAACCAGTATCGAAGTTATTTGGAAGAGAAAAGATTCAGAATGGCAACGGAAGAAGCTCTCGACATGTATTCACCTCTGGAACTCGAGTACTGGGTGTTGCAACGGAGGAGTGCCGATTGGGAATGGCAATGTAAAAGCCATCCGGTTCATGAGCGTGTGATCGCCTTGGACGCTGATTTTACGTTGAGTTTGGTCCCAGGAGGACGCTGGCTTCTTACCACCATGGACAACGGTTCAGTTTTGTGCCATGACCTTGAAAATTCCCAAATGCAGAACAATATATTAGTTCCACCGCGTGATGATCCCAACGACCGATTTTTATATGGCGTAACCGTTGAACTTGATATCATGTGTCCAACGTCCAAGTTTTTCATGGTCACCTATCCTTCGGAATACTATGGTCAGTTGTATTGCAGTCCTATGCGCGACACGATTGATACTGACTCGAATCTGGATTCACACTAGACCCATCTGTAACTGGTTCTCTTGATCTCATGATCTGGTCTGTCAACCTGCGTGGACATGGGTCCTCTGCATTCTTAGAAGCACATTTTTTACATTCCTTTCCGGCGACTGAGCCCTTGACCAGTGTAACATCCATCAGTATTTCTGGTAACCTACTCGCCAGGCTTATGTATACCTCCCGGTCCCGGTCATACATTGAGATTTTTGATTGGACATCCTGTACGATGTCTGTGCATCGTAGAACGGTGATTTTTCCTAAAGATTTGGACTCTAAGCACTCAGTAGGTGAGGTTCCTTTCATCCAGTGTACACAAGCATTCATATACGTGACTTAGGTTTCTGTATCGCTGCTTCCTGGAGGCCGGTTGGCCTTTGTCTCTCACCATAACGTCTTCATTTACGATATAGGCACAATGACGGAAGATAAACCTATCCGCCCCTTAATTCCTCAGACTCCGTCGGAACCACAATGGACGTCATTCGATAGTCATGGGGATTATCAATTTAGCCATCGTCAGTCGAGTCAGGACAACGAGGCCGTTATTCTTGTTTTGATTTCTCGCCACGTGGTTTACCATCTAGTGATTCCTCACAACGTTGAGCAACCACCACATGTTGCACGATATGTGAACGTCCCCCAGGAATATCATATCTATACGGCTGGAACACACAAGGTGCTTGGGGAGAAACAAGGTTCGATACTAGTCAAAGTCGGCACGACAAATCATCTACGTCCAGACGTTGTCACAGCACATCAACTCAACGTTTCCCCACATCTTCAGTGGTTCTTGCGCCACGTATCTTTCAATCCACCTCTTTTGATTGAGGACATTGGACGCATCATATTCAAGGATAAACGTGAAATTTTCATTCTTGAAACCTCTAGATTTCCAAAATCTCTTTAATGTAGAACATTGTACTTGTTTTCCGAACTCAAATGAGAAAGTTAATTGGGTCTACCGTCCAGTATTGTGATGTTGATCAGTTCTTATCGAAGGGTTTTCTGGTGACATCTCCTGGTTGTGTGCTCTGCACAGCAGTGAAAATGGTTTGGTCATATCCTCTGGATGCTCACTCGACGTAAATGCGGGTTCCGAGGGTAAGGAGCATTTTCAGGGGCCTCTGCAGGACAAGCGTAAAAAAATCACGTGTTACGCGCGACGCAGATGCATTCATGACTTTCGACGATTCTTAGTATGGCAACACCAATTGGTGATTGCTGGCTAAGAACAGTATGGTCAACAAGTCTCGCTATCTTTTTCCATGCTGCAGGACATGTTTCTACCACTCTAAGACTTACCAGAAACAGAGCTATTGAATTAATTAATGTCTTTTCAATCCAAGTGTATGTGTAATTGACCGTAATCGTGAATGCATCGTGAATATTCTTGCGAGTAACGCAGTACTAAATTCAAAGAATCGCTTGGGAAGTCGAACTTGAAGCAGGGTCACGATCAGCACCGATATGGAAGACTTCAATCTTCTTAACTCTTCCATCACCGTCGGTCTGTGACGCATGCGTCAAACGCCATCCTAGTAACTTGCGACTGAGAAAAAAGAAGACATACCGCCAATCCCAACAGCCTTTCCTCGTCCATAAGTACTCCATCAAAATTGGTGTCCTTCTCAAGATACCGCACGATGCTCACGTACGGCAAGGCACTTTCCACGACTGCCTCAAACACACTACTCTCCATAGAACTCGACTTCGCATTCACATTTGGGCAACCCTCAACGATGGAGCCCTTATACGCCTGTTGACCTTGTACAGCAAGCGCCCTCTTTACCGCCAAAGGATTGAAATCCAGGAGCATGACAAACGGCGCTGAGCCGAGCCCGACCGCCTCGGGCGTGATACTCAACACACATCGCTGCCCAGTAGACGTCGTGATCCACCAAGGCACAATCGCCGCATCGATCCACCTCGTCACGGGCGGGCCCCACTCCTCCCAGTGCACCGTCTCCCCAGGAACTCCGCTGCGCTCCTCGCACAGCCGGAGCAGCGTCGAGCGGTGCGTGAACATGGAAAAATCGCCCCAGCCAGGCGCGTCTTCGTCGTCGTCGCCTCGTATGTGCAGTTTGAAGATGGCGATGGCGTCTTCGGGCGTGGGGTGAAAAGGGCGCGTGGAGTGTGGGAGGCCGGAGGGCGAGGGATTGGGCTCCGATCGCCCATAGATCGTGCGGATGGAGTAACCTGGACTTACGGCTGGAAGGGCGAGGCGGAGGGTGGGTCCCGTGGGGTTCCGGTTGGATGGAGATATGATGAAGAGGTCGAGAGTGCCTGTTGATTCGTTTGGGAGGAGGATGTGTGTAGGGGAGAGGAAGACGATGCTGCAATAGGTTCCTGGATTGACAGGGTAGTCCTTGAATGGGAAATTGATTTGCGACATGTATTCATGGCTCGAGTAGAACGCGACTTACCAGTAGAACAGCCCCTGTCTTCCACTCGAAAACACAGAATCGTGCTGCGGCCTCGGATAAACCAGGGGTGGTGACGAGTGCTAGGTATTCTCCTACGATTTCGATTCCGATAGATGAAACAATTGGTCTGAAAGTGTTTCGTACAAAAAGTACGTGGTTACGCGCGAGAGGATGCGGCTTCCCCGTTGAGAATTGCAGGAGCTGTATTTCCACCTGGAGCAAGAGCGTGTTCGCGGTCGTTGGCTTGCTATACCATATTCAGCGGCCAAACTAAAAGAATACGCGAGATGGAGACACACGTAGAAACCACCGCAATAAGATCATGCTCATAGATCGATAGCCCCACATCGACGATGGAGAGCGATGGGTCCACGTCTATTCTAGACCACACCATTGGGTCATCAACGCTAGACGGAAGCCTGCAGTAGTGCAAGACCTTCTGGCTTGAATCTCCCATTAAGTAGATCCCATCAGTCAGATCGTATATTCCAAAGGGCTCGTGGAGAATAGGGAGAGCCTTGTCGAAATCAATTTGGAAATTTGACCATCCATCCTCGAGCTTTGTGAGCAAGTGTAGACGATTATTGAGGTCCAGTCGGCAGTGAGAATTGTCTGTAACTGCTGCGATCTGTGATGCAAAACGGAGTTGAAGCTGGGGAGAAGACTTGAAGCAGGTCCTGAGAAAGACATTGACGGAGCTGATGGCAATTGCGTCTGCGAGGGCGAGATATGAGAAGATCTGTATAATCACCTCTGCAGGCAAGTCCAGGAATTGTGTTGTACTCCTGTGAGAAACTTGCATGGCTCATTGACAAAGCGACGCCGTTCAAAGTCATGCTGAAAAGTCACTTTGTGATTTACATAATAGCATTTCTCATTTTCACGCGCAAGTCTTTCAACCCAAAGTAAGCGACTACAGATTTTAATCATCTCTTCAACTTAATCAAGCCGGCCATGAGATCAAAGCTATTTCCATCGGGCTGGAGGTCAGTGAATCCGCCGAAACCGGAGGACTGTCCAGTCTTTTCAGGCATAGTGCGCAGAAGCCCATGATCAGGTGTAATCCCAATAACACGAACTTGTTGGGGTGGAGTTACTGTAGTAAGCGTCACTAATTGATCACTGTCAAGTCTCGTTAGCTGCGGATCTAGGATGATGGAAAAGATAAGAAACGAACGAGTGAAGCCATCGCTCTAGGTATAGACTCATGAACGAGTCAAAGGATCCACGCTCTTCGACAAACGTCTCCCACATCTTTTCAAAATGTGCGAGAATAACTGACACCGTTTTTTCCAAGGTTAGAGACTGGCGTCTATCGGGTGAAAGAAGCTGGGCCAGGGAAAAGATCGGTGCAGCGTTCGAAACATTAAGACCACATCCTAAGCGCCACATATCAATCATCAACGTGCCTCGTACGATGAGTGAAATCGATACCAATCACGATGTCCACCTTGCCCCCTGAAAAACTCGTGTTAACCAAGATTCCTCCAACCTTTTTTCGCTCGCCATCGACGAGGGCATAGATATCATTCGGCCACTTCAGGCGGATATGACTTCCCATTTTTCCGAGAACACTTTCATCCCGACAAGCCTCAACAACAGCAAGCGCGAAGAGGTACTGGACGAAAACCAGCTTGTGAGAGGGAAACGTGGCAGTAGAAAGGCGAAGTAGCAGAGAAAACTGAAGACAGCCTGACGGAGAGAGCCATATATTCGATCCGCGGCCCCTGCCTGCGAGCTGGTATGACGCCAGCAAAACGAGAGGGGAGGGGAGATGAGATAGGAAACGAGGATTTCTATAATTGATTAGCACGGCGTTTCCGGACAAAGTAACTGCTGGCTTACTTGTCCAGCATCGTCTGTGTACTGGTAACTACTTCCCCATAAAGCAACGCTTCACCTATACCCCACGTATCTGATGCATCGCGGCAGCCTAGAGCCTTTCTTGCAGAAGATAGAGACTCAAAGTAAGAGTTTAAGTCAAATAAAGGTACTTGGTCGCGGTCAGGAAGCGAAGTTGGGCACAGGATAATGTGTTTTGGCTGCCATTGAGAGGGGTCCCCCACAGTGCTGGTACTTTCGCGAGCATCCTGTAGTACAGTTGCACTTTCGTTCCTGTGATGAAAGTGAAATGTGTCGTTTTCATCCTTAAATATACTTAATTGCGATCCTGGTGACGGTGCTGCAACCAAGTCCGTTATCGTAGGCACAATAGTGGGTTTGCCCGGAGTGGAGACAAGAAACTGGGGAAGCGGTCTCAACACCTGTGACTCGTCAATCGACGGAAGGCGCAGAGACAGAGCAAGTAACGTCGTCTTAAGAAGATGAATACGACACTTTTCTTCTTCAGCTACCGCTTGAGCAGTAGATACATTCGATGAGGTCGTCGAAGTGGATTTTGTTAACGAGACCTCGACATTTGAAGCCCATACAGCTATTCTTCCTTTCCCGATATCCTTTTTCAAACCTGCAATTGAACTACATTTTGAGAATCGAGCCAAGATCCTATGGCCTTTCTCGTCGTCAAATCCAGTAAATTCACCTGGCCCACGACCATATATACCCTCAACAAGATCTCCATCGGGAGTTTGGAGAGCATGCGAACTTTCGGCGATTTCAACATCACGACCATGGGTCAAGTGAACATACATTCCCGTTGGTTTGTCAAAGAATCCTAGCAGAATCTGCTTGGATATGCTCGCCGCACCTGATATTTCTCGCGGCGAGCACATTGCTCCTGCCCCGAAGCTTAATAGAGATCCACCTGTCTCCACAAAGTCCCTGATGGAAGCAGATGATGTGGGCTGGAGGGATCCATGACATTGTGGAAGCACGAGGAGTGCACATGTACTTTTCCAGGGCTGGGAAATCAGCGTCTGGTCTGTAATCGTTTGAACCGAATACTGCGGGAGAAGAATAGATCGTAAAGTGGCCAAAGAGTGCGTCACAGACTTCTGAAGGGCTTCTTGGCCTGCGTAGATGAGGACGTTCATTGTATGTACAAGAACTCAAAGATTTGCGATTAGATTGATTAGATGGTTCTTATCGGAATATTCCGTGGTCAACCATTGATCGCGCTTAAATCTATCCGCTGATTCTTCTTGTACATGTTGGGACAGAAAGCAGTCTTGAAGAGGTTTTTGCTCCATTCTTTCAATGTTTATGCATTATGGAATATATACACTTAACCTCACCTTTATTCTCTGGAAGTTATGTTTCCACAATGGCAATTTCTCTCATGACAGCATTCCTTTTCTCATCCCGAAGTTCTCATGATGTGAGCTTGTCCTTAGCTCTCATTGACTTTAAACCCCTGTCATGTCACCCGCTCTGGCTCCTGTCGCACTCTCCTCATGTCTCGCTCTTCTTATATACCTGTTGTTCAAGTGGATCGCACTTCGCAAGGCAATGCCCCCCGGTCCTATAGGTATACCTCTTCTTGGAAATAGACACCAGCTACCCGCATCGAAGCCTTGGCGAAAGTTCGCAGAATGGAACAAGCAATACGGTAGCCGTTTTTCTTGCCGTTGTCCGCAGAAACCATGTTTACTCCATTGGCAGGACCAGCAGTTTCCATCTTTCTCGGGTCAACCCCAGTGATAAGTCAGTTTTCCTATTCCTGTCTTATTCACATCTCATCTTCTGAAAGTACTTGGCACTGCTCAAGCTGCTTGGGATTTGTTGGAGAAACGTTCGGATATCTACTCGAGCCGCCCTCGCTTCATTGTTGCGTACGTGTCTCAAATTCATAGACTCACATTACCGAAGTTGATTTATTGTAGAGGAGAGATTCTATCGGACAATAAGCGAGGGCTCATGCTCCCAAATAACGACTTTTGGCGTAAATGGCGGAAGGTCTGTAACCTTATCTACTTGCTCTTTATCTTCTGAATATATTTGCTAGGTCCTTCATACTGGGTTTCATTCCAGAAAAGCAGACTCGTATAGAGACATACAGTCTTTAGAGTCAAAGATCATGTTACATCATATCTTGACCGATCCTGAACATTATGAGCAACATTTTCAACGGTATCAAAATCCCTATTTCACCTTATCTCAACTAAATAGGATTAAAGGAATGCTGCTAGCGTCGTTTCTTCTGTTACGTATGGCTGTCGAGCCGACAGCATTGACGAGTGGGTCATAAAGGAGAATATGGCGGCTATGGATTGTCAGTGTTGTCACATTGATTGTTATTGCAATTGAATTTGAATGATCTGGTTTTTAGATCTGACAAGGTGGGTCTTTATTATTCAAGTTGTGATACCTTTCCTCCTTGATAATGACAACATTACCACAGCGTCAAGTGAGTTTTTTTTCGGTACGTTGTGCCGTCTCATCAACCCCTGGTTTAGTATACCAGGAAAGTACCTCGTTGAGTCTTGCCCCTGGCTCCTCAAGCTACCAGTAAGATTTGCCGTTGGCATTACCTCGTGCAATGTCCTCAAGCACCTTATAGCGTTTCCTACAATGGTTTCGTCGAGAACCAGAAGAGCGTCGCCAACGTGACATCCAATTCCTAATGCATCTCTTCAATGACGTCAAAATGAGGATGCAAAACGGTACTGCTGAAGAGTGCCTGACCTCGCAGACAATAGCAAATCAAGCTCAGAGTGGTTTGACCGATCTGGACGTAGCGTATACCGTATCGAGTCCCTTTGGAGCTGGGATTGAAACAGCAAGTTCTCGGCAATTCTAGCTATTCGAAGAACTAACGAGAGCCTTTAGACTGCTGGGACCTTGGCAATCTTCATTCGTGAGGCTCAGATTTCTCCACGATACAATATCCTGATTTCATTCCTTTCTGAAGTCGCAATGCTGAATAATCCCTCTGTGATGAAGAAAGCCCAAGCTGAGCTCGACTATGTTGTCGGTTTTAACAGGATGCCCGAATTTGATGATCAAGATCATTTGCCGTACGTCAAAGCCGTCGTAAATGAAACCCTTAGGTAACTCTTTACCGTGACGTATTGAGTTGAAGTCTGTTGCTGATCAGCTGTAGATGGCGGCCGATAGCTGCCCTGGGCGGCACCCCACACGCAGTATCAACTGACGATATTTATAACGGAATGTTTGTCATCGGCCGATTCAACTCCAAGTTACCCTGATCATGTGTGCAGGTTCATCCCGAAGGGTTCCACGATATTTGCTAATTTATCGTCAGTTTTTTTACTTTTTTTCTTGATTCTGTACAAAAACATCTGACTTCAATAGGGGCATCATGTTTGATCCAGGTATGCTCCAAGTCTGCTCTGATTATCATCTAGTTTGATTTCTCAGTCATGTTTCCTTCCCCCGATGAATTCCGGCCTGAGCGCTTTTTGGAAACGTCTAATCCTCGATTAAAGTCGTTTGAGCTTCCATTTGGATTCGGACGTAGAATCTGCCCCGGGATGCACCTAGCCTTGAACTCGCTCTTCATTAATGTTTCCCGCATCCTTTGGGCCTTTAGCATTCTTCCAGCCATTAATAGAGACGGTTCAGAGGTTATTCCAGGTATTTCCCAGCTTTGACGGCAACGTGTCATCCAAACTGACTCAACTACTCTCTCATCCGAAGATCCATGGAACTTCACTGATGGATTCAATTCTAAACCCGTTAGCTTCAAGTGTAGGTTTGTGTCCCGCTCCGCACAGTCGTCTGTGTGTATCGACGATGAGTTCAGGAGGGTGATGAGAAAACTCAATGGATGAATTGTGGCAAGTTTGATCCTAAAATTCTTCTTTCTTAGTTTGTCTAGTCAAATGACTTATATGCCTCAATCTCATTGGGAATAAGACTTCCTTATATAACAAGACAACAGTGTGACTTTTTCCCCTTTCCAATCGCTCCACCCAACGTATATAAGTCGGCAAAACTGTTCTGTGCCTCGAGATGGACATGGCGTTTAAGTTGCCTTGGGACTTTCAATTGAAGAATGCATCGTCTACAACATCCTGGACCTCTCTTGTTATCGCTGTTTACCTTGCATGTCTCCTCCATTTCGCTCTCAAGTGGCTGAATCTTCGAAGGTCCATGCCTCCGGGACCATTGGGCATTCCCTTCGTTGGAAACTTGCATCAAATGCCTTCAGACAAGCCTTGGCTCAAATTCATGGCGTGGACTCGCCAATATGGTATGGTTTTATTGACATATTTGGAGACATTCACCTGATTTTTCCTCAGGTCCCGTAGTGTCTATTTTTCTTGGTTCGACACCTGTGATTAGTAAGAGGAAATCAAAAAACCAGATACCTACTATCTGATCATTGATCTCGCTGCAAGTCCTCGGGACCGCTCAAGCTGCATGGGATCTCCTTGAAAAACGTTCAGAGTTCTACTCAAGTCGACCTCGGTCCATTTTTATGTAACCAATGCCCAGCCCTGATATCCAAAGCTACTTCTGATCCAATCCAGGGGAGAACTCGTATCTGGTGGTAAACGTGGCTTACTGCGAACCAATGATGACAAGTGGCGTCGGTGGCGAAAGGTAAGCTGCGATTTCATGTTTTTCGATAAATATCCAACATATCTCCAGATACTTCATTCTAGTTTCCATTATCGAACGGCGCAGACCTACCAGGATCTGCAGTCGCTGGAATCAAAAATCTCTATCTGTGAAATACTTGAAGCACCTCAAGACTATGTGCACCACCTTCAAAGGTGAGGATTTCCATTCCGGTGTGACTGTTTATGGCTTTCCTCAACTTCTATAAGATTTGCTGCTAGCGTGATAACAACCATTACATACGGGGTTCATGTGAAGAGTATTGATAATTGGATCGTGAAAGAAAATCTGGACACTGTAAACTGTAAGTCAATTAGGCCTATCTTAGTATTAAAGTCGATTTCCACGCAATATCACCCCCTAAAGTCTTTGTCAAGTAAGTGTTCGTCTCCTTTTTGATCAGAAAATACTAGATAGGTGCAGATCGAAGTAAGTTATCAACCACTTTCGACCGACTCGGAGTATTACTCAAGATACCCAGCGTTCCAGGAAAATTTATAGTGGAAGGGATGCCTTGGCTGTTGAAGCTCCCCGTATGTACGAGGTTGAATATCAAAATGAAGATCTGAAAGAGCCAAAATTTTAGCGGAGGTTCCAATGGTTCCGCCGGGCTGCAGAAGCACGACGTCAGCAGGATGAGAAGCTGTATATCAAGCTCCTTAACGATGCTAGATCAAGAATGAAGAGTGGAACCATACCCGACTGCCTGTCCACTCGGGTAGCTCAAAGTCAAAAGCAGATTGGTATGACAGACTTGGAGATGGCATATACCCTTGCAAGTTCATTTGGAGCGGGCTTGGAGACGGTAACTTCATTTGTCCGCCTTAAAATTAGAACTGAGCTACTTACAACCCTATGAAGACATCCGCTAGCCTGGAAACATTCATTCGTAAGCTCATGTCTTGACCATGGTGCGGCATGTAATGTGTCATTGTTTAGTTACTATGCTTCATTTCCCCGACGCGATGAATAAGGCTCAAGCGGAACTTGACCGTGTGGTTGGCAGCGATCGCATGCCCGAATATGGCGATAAGGAAAGCTTGCCTTATACCGATGCCCTGGTCAAAGAGACAATGCGGTAAGCCCGTTATTTTAGCACCGTGCCTAATGTGACCTTGTCGTTTTGAGTTGGCGACCAGTTGCTGTGATCGGAGCCGTACCTCATGCTGTAACTGTTGATGACGAATATCAAGGAATGTCAGTACCGCAATATATTTGGAGTTGATAAAAAAAATTGATGGTAATTCATTATCAGGTTCATACCGAAAGGATCTACAGTGTATGCTAATATCTTGTGCGTTTATTTCGAATTGCCTTCAGATTTCCAGCATAACCGCTCTAACAGTGGGATAATGCACGATCCTGGTTAGATTTTTTGCTTTGTAAATTTCCAAAATTGCCGTTGAACTAACATGAATGGGAAGAGATGTTCCCATCACCAGATGACTTCCGACCGGAGCGATTTCTAGAGACTCAGGACCCCCGGCTGCAGACTTTTGACCTTCCATTTGGGTTTGGTCGAAGAATCTGTCCGGGTATGCATCTCGCGCGAAACTCTATTTTCATCAATATCGCTAGGATGTTATGGGCTTTCAACATCTTACCTGCCTTGAACGAACATGGCGAAAAAGTCATTCCTGGTCAGTGTGATCCCTTGGGGCGAGTGCCGTAAACTGTCCGAGTTTCATAATTTACACAGATTGTTGGAACTTTACAACTGGCATCAGTTCTAAACCTTTCCCTTTCAAATGCAGATTTATTCCAAGGAACGAGAAAATAATGGACTGTATCAGGGAGGAAGCACGACTGGCCAAGGAGAAATTGGAAAGTTGAAGGAATGCGTTCTCTGAAACTGGAGGACATATCATTGTTCCCGGGAAACATATGATTTACATAAATAGTCTATCGAATGTAGTACATAGACACTTGCGATATCGATATATAAGCGAGTTGGATGCACCCCACTCTTCTCCTATCACACCTTCCGAAAGAGAAAGCTAGTTAGCATCTCATGCCCTGCATCCACCGAGATACAGATATATAGGCAATGACGAGCAGACATGGAAAACTGCTAATCGTCGGAACAAGACCTTATTCCTCATCCTCAAAACGCAATATTTGTGCATCTTCGTCTACTCTCAGATCCCTATATCCGCGTCGTGAGGGGTAGAGTAAACCTTCGGTACGGGATGCAATCCATTCCCAAGCAATGCCTGCGATGCCAACGAGGTACCATGGTACGGAGGCCAGGGTATCCAGGATACCTGACTCGTATCTGTAAGGGCGTGAGCCATCTCCTGGTAGGCGGATATTTCTAATACTTTGAATCAGCATAGCTAACCAACTGATAGCATTTTGTAGGCATACCCTCGAGCGAGACCGCTTCTTCGATAGTAAGAATAGCCAACGAGAGCGGTTATTCCAAAAGGTATCAACAGGACGAATATCCAGAAAGATGGTCCATGGGCTTTAAACCCAGGACAAGCGTGGCGGTCACCACGATCAGGACGGAAATCTCCATCACAACTAGAATATGGAATGAGGCGGTAGGCTGTCCTCTCATACCAGTAATCTTCGCCATTCTTGCATGCTTCCTTTTCGTCATTGGGTAATGGGGTTGCGCCAGGTAATAGAACGCATTTGTCAGCTTCGTTCTTGGCATGATTGAATTCACTTTATGGGAAAAAAAATTGGGAGGAATATCTTAGTTACATAAGAAGTGACATACCATTCAAAATCTACCTGGGCGCAGGGACAATTGTTCACAATTTTCTTTTCCATTTTTTGCTGGTCTCCAACTACACAGTTGGCATTCCTGACAAGGCGATGGTACAAAGTCTATTGATGGAAGTCAGCCAATGGATCAGATGTTTGAGAATGGAAACACCTGGCGGCCAAACAAACAGCGTTCCTCACGTTCTTCGCTAGGGCTCCATAGTTCAAAGTCATCATTTCCAGGACTATCAAGGTTCAATACACCTGTAGAACATTATTATAAGCCACGATTAGGAGTTACGAAATGAATCTTACATTTCTTAGAAGTCAATGCAGTGAAGTCGACATGAATGGCAACAGAAGCGGTACTTCTGGGGTAATCACCCATCAGGATAAATCTGCGACTCGTATCCGAAGGCACAGTGACGAGATATCTGATTCGGACCTTGTCTTTGCTGAACTTATATTCTCTCCAATTCAAACCCTGGTTTGTACTGAAAAGTAGATGGTCTGTCGGTTCTTCATCATTAACCATGACCAATATAGATCCCGAGTCGCCGAATTCCCATAGATGGGCATCTTTGTGAACTTCTTCCCAAGTAAAGCCTCCGTCACGGCTGAGGAAGGTATCGCTGTCTTTGTATGGTGCGAGCTCTTCGCCGACATTGCCGACGGCCATGATGAGTCCAACCACCGAGGGGCTACTGAAAGTCGCTCTAGGGTCGACTCGCGCAGTATACCCATGCAAATGAAGAGCGCATCTCTGATCGGACAGGTAATGAGGATGAATAGATAGGAAGCCAAGATGAATCTCGTACCGTTGTATCGCATTCATAAGGCCGCCCTTGTGAATCAATTTTAGGGGGGGTCAGTGGTTTCCAAGTACTTCCTAGTGCGACGATGAGTATCAAGATACCAAGGCATCCGGAACCTCGTGAGACAGACCATCGTTATGCGTAATCCTGGTTCGAAGGCTCTTTTTCTTGGACACCTTGGCTTCCCCTGGATTTGAGACGATGTTAATGAGAGCGATGCCATCAAGACCTATCATCTTTTCAAAGTCCACGTAACCCGCGTTGTTGCGGTTGACATTCTCGATAGAAAGTCCGAAGTAGGTCCCGTTGGAGTTCGACTTCAGAATATTCCCATAATATGGATCTTCAGACATTGTCATGTGCAGGAACAAGGCATTCGTGCTCGACTCTAGAACTGTGTAGGCCTGAAAGATGATCAGTGCATTAATCCGTGTATTAAAACTGCTGAGGGCGTACATGTGTCTCGGGGTGCATGCCCAGAGGGAATTGTCCGGTAGCAAAATGATATCCATCCAAGGAAACCTGCAGTTCAAGTGAACGACCACCAGAATCGGCCTATAGATAGTTCTCAATCAATAAAGGGAGAACTATGCAGATGCATAACACTGACCGAAGCGACAACCAAAAACTCAGAAAACTTAGCAAATCCAACAACCTGATCAAACATCTTCTTCTTTTTCGAGAAATAATCACCCCCGACAACCAACTGCATCGGGACCCCATCCATCACAATCTGCGATCCCTTTTTCTCAGCATATGACTCGCACAGTATCTCAGTCGGGTCCGCATTCAAGTTCCTATCCTTCGTGAATGCGCAATTGCGCACGTATCTCTCTACCAAATCCCAATTACGGCCGTTGTCCCGGGAATAGTACGCCTCGGCGTGGCAGTTCCTCCCATCAGAGCAGTCTTTGTTACCCGTCCAGATGAGGAGATCCGAGCTCGGGTGGAAATGGAGAACCTCGGCGCCAAAAGTGTTGGGCGGGACTGGCGCACTTTGGTCATACCAATTGCCCCCTGTGTTAGTGGTATAGTAGAAAGTATTTGTATCGGTGATGAGGTAGGCGCGGCCGTTAGAATACTTGTGGTGGTAAAAAGCGAGGAAGCGTTTGTCTGGGAAAAGTTTTTGCCATGTGTAGCCTTCGTTGGAGGACTGCCACATTGCACCGTCGACAGTGCGGACGAGTATTGTCTAGATATATATATATGTTTCGGCATAAGGAAACAATACATTAAAGTACTCACTGTCGAGTCCTTAAAGTAGGCATGTTGGGCAACAAAGCTCGGGAATTCGAACTAGAACCATGAATACACATAGGACAGACCACAATGAATAAACTCACAGTTTGATGAATGACATCTCCTTCCTTCGGTGCAGCTGTCACATAGCTCAGCACTCGCGACATCGGAATACTCTTATTATGCCCATACCTTGCGAACACGGTTTCTCAACCTTCGCGTCCTTCTTGATTCCATCCTTACACGTATTGCCAGGAATCTTCCGATACCCAGACGAGCCCAAGTACGTTTTGTCCGGACCTCCATCACAAACACCCGCAGGTATAGGCTCAGGGCCGACCGGCACACACTCGTCTCCCGAGCGCACGAAGTTGTAATCACTAGTGAATTGTCAATCCTTGGTCGGCCTATGAGAACATGCCAATTCAAATTCGATGCTCACCACTCATAGTCCTCATCCCTGCACTCACAGTCGTCTTCATGTACAACAGGATCCTGGTATTTCTCTCCGACGTAACAATCCACATCAGGTTTTCGCCGTTTGTACCATTGCTACGACCCCACACACATTCAGAACAGGCTGAAAAGAGGAGATGTACTGAGACATACCCTGTGTCCCATGAGGCATTCAGTTTTCCTGTCCCGTGCATACCACTTCTCGAAATCATTTTCACCACATTTTTTCGAGCGGGTCCTCGAAAAGTCCAAAAAGACAATGACGACGCGTCCCTTCCCGTCCTTCTGGTCCCGGCGTGCCACTGAGCCAAGAAGAAGGAACTTTTGCGACGTAGAATCCGGAAGCGTCATCAATCCACGAGCGGTGAGTTTCACTCCAATTTCATATGTTTTCCTGTATGAAAAGAAGGTTATTGCCAACACAAACATATATCGAGCGATTAACTCACCAGTTCTGACCCAGATCTGTCGAATACTGGACCTTATCTGTCGGCTCTTCATCATTAACAATCACCAGTATACTCCCCGAATCACCAAACTCATACTTATGCGCCCCAGGCCGAATCATGGTCCAATCAATGCCCGCATTAACACTAAGGAACGTATCGCTATCCTCGTACTCAGATAGACTCGCGCCTACGGATCCAACGCCCATGACAAATCCCGGCGCGGGAGAAGAGAAGATGCGACCAAAATTGTGGGGGGTTGTTATAGAGTGGAGATGGAGAGAACAAGATTCAGGGTCTCCAGTGTCGCAGCTGAACGGACGGCCTTCGTTGTCTTTTTTGGGGGCGTGGATAAGTTGCCAGCTGCTGCCTATAGTAGTTATTCAGGATTATAATATAAAGACCCAAGAGAAATGAGGGGACGAACCATCGTCGAATGTGATGGATGTCTTGAGCTGCTTGGAGGATCCACGACCTTCGACATCTTTCGCGTTTGAAACGACGTTGGCAAGTCCGATACCCTCTACACCATATATACGCTCATAATCAACGAATCCTCGCTCGTTCCTGTTAGTATCCTTGAGACTCTCAACAAAGAACGTCCCATTGGAGTTGCTCATGAACAATGTACCAATCGACGCGCGTTCATGTAGCACAACATCTACAGCTAGTGAATATGCGGTCGACTCCACGACTGTATAAGCGTTCTCGCGGAGCTGAGCTGACGATGCATGTGGAAACTGAGCTTTTGCCCATGTTTTGCCGTCGAGAGAGACGTATAGCACCATTTCTCCAGTATTTCCGGGGGACATGTCTCTCATCGCAACGAGAGCGTATTTGGATACAATGGCGAATGCGATGACCCCCCTTGCATTCTTTCCGATACCCAGATCATCCACCTTGACGTCCTTCTGGAAGAAATCGGTACTGGAGAATAGGCGGCTTGAGGAGAGGGAGTGAGAACCAGTGTCGGTGGAGGTGTCGAAGGCGACGCAGAAAATGAGTTCTTTGGGTACATCAGTCTGGAACGTTTTACTGCTGTGTGCAAATTGGCAATGAGATGTTTCAGAGAGAAGCTTCTGCGGAATGTCGCCGAAATGTGACTTGGTATAATATGTCTGCGAACAAAGTCACTTCCAAGCTGACAGCAAGTGAATTACAGCACATACTTCATCATGGCACCGGCCTCTGCCGTCGCAACTTGTGCCTTGGTAGAGAATATAACCGTCCATTCCCTCCGAAGCATGGAAAGACAGGGGCTTCTGCACAAGCGCCGGCGGCAGTGGAAGCTCGAATGATCTCCATGTCTTTCCTCGATCTTCTGTGCGATAATGTTCTTTCTCGTTCGTTAGAGCGAAAGCCTGGGAAGTGTGTTCATTACTGTTGAGCTCCGTTTCGAAGCGGAAAATGAGCACTTACGTAGCGATTATTATACGGGTGCTCGACAACCATCCTTGCTTTCCCCTTCGGAATCCCATTTGCCGAGTTCCAAGACTTTCCCTCATCCTGCGAAACATAGACACTGCCATCGAAAGAGTCATGATATATGGCAGACTGCGACCAAAATCAGTCTTTGCATAAAAGGTAAACATGCAACTCGTAAGCTGACTTCTGTGTCGTCGAAAAAGAATAAATTCGCAGGTAGATTTTGGAAAGAGGTGATGGTGTGTTCTGGTCTTTGTGTAGCTACTAGCAAGAGGCGAGATAATAGGAAGTAGAATAGAAGAACGGGGACTCTGTGTCGCCCTAGCATGGTCGTCGTGGACACGTCGGTGCAAGCACTGCCTAACGCGTCCAAATCTGAGGCACGGTGCACAGCCACTTTGGACGCATCAATTCACCACGCGAGCCTCTCAGGAAACAGGTGGAAGTATTTCCAATGCCATTATGGCAAAGGAAAAGCAGCTAAACTCGTTTAATCCAATCTTCACTCGGTATTCATATGTAGACTGTCTAAGGCTGTGAAACGTACCGAGGGTTGTGCGATTTGATTGAATTCATGACAGTTCCTCATTTTACATTCGCGGTAGGTTAATACGTATGTCTTATCTCTTCGAAAATTGCGAAAATCAACACCAATACGAGTAGCATCCTTACCTGAATCTTTCCCATATCCTCCAACAGCACCCACAGGCCACAGTAATGTTGAAAAGTACTAGATATTTTTATGGCCGACTAGCTCAGTTGGTTAGAGCGTCGTGCTAATAACGCGAAGGTCTTGGGTTCGACCCCCACGTTGGCCATGTGTGTATTATACGTTTGCTTTTTTGGTTGGGTTTGATGGAATAATCATAGTCACTGCTGATACTGGAAGTTGTTTCCAGTGTAAAAAGTGTAAACAAAAGCTGTCATTTCCAATGTATCACTTTTCCATAGAAAAAATCATTCAACAAAGGAAAGTGCCTTTTTCTTTTGGAAATTGGCACATTGAAAATTGCATGACAGCTTTCTTTTCTACTTTTTCCAGTGAAAACACGATCTGGTGCCAGTAGTCAGTCGAAGAATATAATCCAACGAAACATTATTTCTATGTATACACTAACATCTTCGAGTACGGACAGGGGAAAAAATATCAAAAAATAATAAGATAAGATAAGCATCCCATGCTCATAAAGAGCTGTTTCCAAAGATTGATAAGCAACATGAGGTGCCGGAGCAACACGGAATCCCCTAGTAAAAGGCGAGGGGATTGTTTGTTTGACACTCCGGCTGTTGCTATTTGATTACAGTGAAAGGACCCATACCACTTCTTGAGTTTTGCTTTTTGTTCAGCCTACGGGGTGGACACGTGATGCTAATAGTGCGAATTGAATTGTCCCTCGCAGCGGCGCCATCTGTAAATCCGTCCCTTTTACCGTCATTCGAGCGCCTGACGAAACCGTTCGGATGAGAACCAGTTCTTACACGTGGGACGACTCAGAATTTCGGGATTCGGCAACCCTATTCCCGCGTGAACCTTGACTTGAACTTTCTCGTGTACTCACCCTCTGACTTAGCAGTTACATACAAATGAGCATGGAGGCTCTATCTTTACCTCTTGAGAGCAGGGAAAAACTTATCAAAGCCGCTATTGAAGGTCGGTGAACTTTCGATCAGCATTGATCATCCGGGATTCTTTTATCAATGTCTCCCTATCATAGCAAAGAAGTTTGCATACAATCGTTACTCTAATTTCCGTGTTGGTGCTGCACTTCTGGCTGCAGACGGCACTGTCATCAAGGGTGCCAACATTGAGAACGCGTCCTATGGTACGTGAATCATATCTCAGCGAATTATCTACATTTGATCTCAAGATACATAGGTGGGACAATTTGCGCTGAGCGCACGGCAATCGTCAAAGCCGTCGTAAGTCACTTTGACAACGATCACTCCTATGCATCTTACATTCACAATCATCCAATTTTTAGAGTGAAGGCACACAATCTTTCATCGCTATCGCTGTAGTCTCGTGCGTCATTTTGTTCCCTGTTTATCACCAAAGTTGTTTGAATACCCATCTACCACTCCAGGGACGTCTCTTCTCCCATCTCACCCTGCGGAATCTGTCGTCAAGTCCTACGCGAGTTTTGCTCACTCAACATGCCAGTTCTTCTCGTACCAGGTGACTACCCGCAGCCGTCGAACGGAGAGGCGTTGAAACCTGGTTATTCGGAGGGCGGGGTGCGTGATACGACGCTTGGGGAGCTGCTTCCCGATAGCTTTGGACCGGAGGACCTGGAGAAGCCGCGAAACAAGTAGCAAGATTTCGAAACCAATCTTTCTGTATCTATAGTGCATGGATGGATTTGCATGTCTGGTTTATCAATAAAGATAGTATCGAGGTTTCGCAGTGGCATAATCCATCGTTTAGGCTATAAGCTTTTAACTCTCCCTCAAGATCAAGTGACCCACTTTTGGGCGACTGTATGGTATTGAAATAAGCTTGTTTCATGCCAATCGTTTTAGGTTCTTTTTCTTGTGGCGTTAATAGTTAATATCATGTATTACAGAGTCTTTCTAAATGATGAGTCTCCATGGTTGGTCAGCCGTTAGTGGATTCCGTTTGCCGACGTGTATCATGTTTTGGGATGATCCACGTAGATAAGGTTTCGCTCGAAGGAGTAGAGTGATAGTCACGTCAGGTGTTAATATAATTAGGTGTGCCAGCAGAACCTCATTGGTCATTCTGGATGCTAGGAAGTAATACAATGATTTATTGTAATTCTGCAAGACTATCTCCTTCTCCTGCTGTAAAGTTGAGAGCTTGACTCTTTCCCCAGTCATGCAGAAGATGAGCTCATAGAGGTTATTGCAGGTCTGCATATAGTCTGACTCCTTGCTAGCCTGCCAGTCACAAATCCAGACTTTCAGGCTGGGTAGGTGTCAAAATTCTGCTTCTGCTCAGGGAGCAGGTCGAACCAGGAGTATCAGCAAGTGGATGATGGAAAAACCTCTAACTGGTGTCAGAGTGCAAACAAGAACCCATCAGCAGCTGCAGGGGTGTGGCAAAGAGAGGGGAATTGTAGTTGTCTATGCTGATTTGATTTCCAAGCTCATTGCATTAGATATCACCTTCTTGGTGCATCTAATGATCCAGGGGGATTCCACGTGCTGGATAAGTCAGGGTGCCCTGTAAGGTAGGTTGGGTGTTGCTGTTGAAAATCATGTGTCTGAAGTTGCTCCAAGTGATTGGTTCACCATAGTCATGTGTCCGTCATGGTTGTTGGCCAAGGCAGACAAGATAGTGGAGAGGAAATTGTCATTGGTGGGGAGCTGCACCTATTGTTATCAGATTTCTCCATATCTGATGCAGGAGTTGGGGTGAACATGTGCCTCCTTTTTGTCATGGCACCTCGCCCCTTTTTGTTTCTCTGGGCCTGCTTCTTGAGTATGTTTCTTAGTCTTGTCTGCCAGTGGCATAGGTGTGGGGATTTCTGGGTCTGACTACATGGTCAGTTACATACTGTCATTTTGTGGAAAAATTTTCGGGGCAGCCCTGACCTGCAGGCACAGCCCTGTGTCATGTTGTATTGCGAATTTTTATTTGCTCAGCAGTTGATGTGCTGCGTGTCGGGCAGTCAGTCCTCTGGTAGAGGTGTAAGAAAAAGCGAGGGTGGCGGGTTAGCTGCATCCGGTGTTAGCGGTGCACGTGGTGGTTTTGGTTCAAGAGGCCCCCGACTCGAACCTATTGCGACGTTACCTTCACACAAACGTTACAATATGTGACAACCGTTATTTCGGAATTTCAGTTCCAACGCATTTAGTCTCTCTGCTCGTGCATGGCAAAGAATAACAGCCCAAATGCAGGAGAAACAGTGAGGCCACATTTGCCATTGATATACATCATGCCCTCTGAGTCTTCCCAAGGACATACCTCCCAGTTTCATCGGACTAGGTAGTTGGCGTTTCGACACTCGACTGTTAAAGATTGATCACTGGCTTCCTTCGTCACTGGTAAGGACTTGGTCATGGCGAAGCAAAGTCTGTGACTGCTACGGCTCACTTGGAAGCTTTGGAAGCTGATAAATACCAAGGAATCCAGACATACGTTCAGGTTCAGCCACCTACCTTTGGAAATTATGACCGAAATTCTGAAGTATGTCCATTGGCGTGACTTGCTTATCATGAGGCAGGTGGGTACATCGACTTCCAACAACAAGCCAACAAACGGATCGATGCCTGTAGGTTTGCAAACGGCTAAATGACGTGTCACGAACACGGGAAGTGTGGACGAACCAGTATCAAAGTTATTTGGGCGAGAAAAGATTTAGGATGGCAGCGGAAGAAAGTCTGGACATGTATTCGCCTATGGAACTGGAATCCTGGGTGTTGCAACGAAGGAGTGCCGATTGGGAGTGGCAATCTAAAAGCCATCCGGTTCATGAGCGCTTGATCTCTTTTGACGCTGAACTTTCGTATACTTTGGTCCCAGGTGGACGCTGGCTTCTTACCACTATGGACAACGGTTCAGTGTTGTACCATGACCTTGAAGATCCCCAAATGCGGAGCAATTTATTAGTGCCACCACGTGAAGACGCCAAAGGCCAATTCCTATATCGCACAGCCGTTGACGTGGATTACATGAGTCCAACTTCAAAGTTTTTCATGGTCACCTATCCTTCGGAATACGGTAGTCAGTTGTATTGCAGTCCTATGCGTCACACGAGTGATACTGACCTCAATCTGGATTCACTACAGCACGATTTGAAAATGGTTCTCTTGATCTTATGATCTGGTCTGTCAATCTGACTGGACATGGGTCCTCAGCATGCATGGAAGCACAATTTTTACATTCCTTTCCGGCAACTGAGCCATCTACCAGTGTATTCTCCCTCAGTCTTTCTGGTAATCTACTCGCCAGGCTTATCTATACCTCTCGGTTCCGGTCGCACATTGAAATTTTTGATTGGAGATCCTGTACGATGTCTGTGCATCGTAGAACGGTAATTTTTCCCAACGATTCGGACTCTAAATACCCGGTACGTGAACTACCTTTCATACGGTGTACACAAGTATTAACATACGCGATTTAGAATTATATATCGCTGCTTCCAGGAAGCCGGTTGGTCTTTGTCTCTGCCGACAATCTCTTCGTATATGATATAGGCACAATGACCGAAGATCAACCTATCGCCCCCGTGATTCCCCAGATTTCGTCAGAACCACGATGGGCATTGTTCGACGGTTATGCGGATAACGTATTTAACCATCTTCAATCGATTCAGGACAATGACGCCGTTATTCTTATTTTGACTTCCAACCAGATCGTTTACCATCTAGTGATTCCTCACAACGTTGAGCATCCACCGCATTTTGCGCAATCTATGGAGGTGCCTCACGAATGTTGTCTCTATTCGGCTGGAACACACAAGGCGCTTGTGAAGAAACAAAATTGGACCCTAATAAAAATTGGCACCACAAATCAGCTACATTCAAACATTATTACTGTGCATCAACTCAACATTTCTCCGGATCTTCAATGGCTCTTGCGCATGGTATCTATTGATCCACCTCTTTTGATAGAGGACATTGGACGCATCATAATTAAGGACAGCCGTAGAATTTTCATTCTTGAAACCTCTAGATTTCCCAAATTTCTTTAATTTAGAGCATCGCATATTCATTACAAGCTAGTTTATGGACTCAATGCTCGGGACAGTCGTCTGTAAAAGTTAATCAGGTCTACTGTTGAGTCTCGCGATGGTGTCTATCGTTTACTGTTGAAGAGTTAATATAAACATGGTATGTGTATTGGTTTTCCAAGCTCAAATGCCAAAGTTAATCATGATTAAGTCTGTCATTGGTATTGCAATGGTGTTTCTACTATTGAAGGGTGCTCATCCCTGCGTTAATCACATCCGCTGGGGGTGTGTGCTCTGCAAGACAGTGATGAGTGATCGGGAACTATCCTTGTAGTGTAGATACTTACCCAAATCAAGATAAGGGTCATCAGAGACTGAAGCTGAAGGGAGAGAGGCTCTTCTTGTCCTTCATATCCTTGACGACCAAGCTATTCACACAGATCACCAAAAACTATGCGAAGAGAGTTCTACTGCACAATGCTATGTTGAAAGGCGACGGACAAATAGAATACCACCTACATACCTGGAGTAGAGTATGATACAGACTCTACCCCCGCCTCTTAGCCCTGCATAGCGGCTTGCCGGCGGTAAAAATAAAATTCATCATCATCATCATCATATCCTTGACGTCCAAGAAACATGAACTGAGCAGTCGAAAGCCCTCGCGCGATTTCCTCAAAGAGAAATTTTTCATGTGATAATTTCAATCTTTTCAATTAACGCGTCATCCGACGCGAAGAATAGATATCCATGGATGGATATGCGTCAGGATACAAGGAAATTTGAAAATTGGATATCCATGGGCTCAACGCCACGGGCGCGAAATGGAACACATCATTTTCGGCCCGGTTATCGGGTTTGTTTCCTTCTTAAGCTGAAACCTTGTGGTTTATGACTCTCTCTTGTCGTCTATCTGCCCTACCACCTCATTTGCTTAACTTTGTTCAATGTAGACTGTTATCTACCTCGTGTTCGAGACTGTCGAGCTCAGTCCAACAATTCCCGTACCCTACACACGCGCAACCAACTCCTCATCAGATCTTCCATCTCTCCCCCGGAGCATCTCAAGAGGAAATTAAAGCTCGATGTCCGCAGTTAGCTTTCAATGTTCTAGAGCGCTTTTCACCTGCTTTGTTTCAGATTATGACTTGGTGCGACATCACCATCCCGACTCGACTCGGTGCTCAACTCTGGCACCGTCAGAACGGCATGCACGGTTTCAGTCTATCACTGCTGCATATGATATACTACGCGGCAAGAAGACTGTTAGTGGTATTTCACCTGAAGATCCATACATGACAGAGATTTTGAGGCGCAAACGGTTCAATGAAGCTCATCTTCGTAGAAGGGGACATTATACTCGTCCTGAACGGCCGCTATATGAAGCTAGCGCTGATGATAGAGTGAAGGACAGAATCATTCTCGTAGTTGGTGCAATTGTGAGCCTTTTCATTTGCTCAGTTCTACCTCTTGACGTTTATTCCATGTTAGACCCTCATAATCGGACTTGGCCCTGGTCTTCTCATGCTTCCAACACATATGGACAAACAACATCGATCTGCTGTCTCGAATCTTCGTCAGGCGCGTACAGAAGCGCGAGAACTCTGGGAAGAACGAAGGAATGAACTCCGAATACGACCGCGTGATATTCGGAAGCAGTCCGAAGTCAATGATAGGAGCCACTCAAGTGACTGACAGACAGCTCGATTCCTACGCATTTATGTTCTGACGTACATTCTCATGTCTTATCAACACGTCCATGAGGACAAGAAGGATACAAAACTGGTTCACCATTCCGCTGAAATAAAAGGAGCATAGTCGACAGCGCGGGGACCTAGCGGGGTACAAGAACGTTGAGAAGAAGTTGGCTTAATTTTATCAAGCTAAGGCAATGGAAGGCAAGTGAACGTGAATTGGAGGCTTCCAGAGTGCTATAGATTGTCAAGAAGTTACAAAGAATGGAGAGTTATGCCTTTCAATCTTGACTGTAGTCAAGTAGTAGAGAGATTGTAAAGATGGAGGTCAACTGTGGGCAGCAGAGCATGTAGTAAGCGAGTTTTCAAAATAAAAGTTACGTAACGATGATAAGCAGGAATGAACAAAGCAAGGTCTTTCATGTTCGACTCAGATAAGGAGAAGTTCAACTTGCATGGACCGCACAGTTCTTGTTCTCACGAACAATCTCAGAATCCAGACCGTATCTAGTCTGGAGAGCGTACACTCGTTATGTAACAGGAGGATTCCGTATGACAACCGTGTGGGCCTAGGCTATAGGGCGTTTTTGTTCTAATTTGGTGAAGATCTCCCTAGACCACTCCTCTACCCCAATCGGCAGGGCTCGGCCAATCCAGTCTATTCTGTCAGATTTTGTCATGCTGTATGACCTCACGCGTACTGCACGGCTTGCCTTTGCCGGAAGAAACATACGATCCTCACCGATCCGTATGTATGTATACACTAGCTGGGAAAAACTTCCGCCAGTCATCATTCAACTCCTTCCCTTCCCTTCCGTTCCCTCAGCTCCTGTTCTCTGTGTCCTTGAGCGATAGGAGATGCGGGCAAAACGACTTGTTTTCATCACCCTCCCTTCGTTCTTTTCAGCTTGTTACGCTACGTACATAGATCCAGGCTCTCAACTGGACTTGCACTCAAAACTACACGCACGTAACTATGTCACGACAAAAACAGTCCGGAATTCTTACGACTTCATCATCACCGGAGGCGGCTTGGCTGGCCTCACCGTTGCCTCACGCCTGACAGAAAATACCAATTTCACAGTCCTGGTTTTGGAAGCAGGAGAGACCGGCGACTCAGTCCCGGATTCTATAAGTGAGTTCAATTGTCGGTAGCGTACAGTGGGATTCTAATGGGATATTCTCAGACCCTCCTGCGGGTACTTACTACGACTCGCTGGTCGGGACTTCGTATGACTGGCAACACAAAACCGTACCTCAATCCAATGCCAACAGTCGAGTACTTTCTTGGCCTCGTGGAAAGGTGATTAATGCTTGTGCATGGTCTTTATTCAGTCAGCTCTTACATTTATCACCTGGCTTTAGGTTTTGGGAGGATCGTCAGCCATCAATGGCATGTACTATGTGCGGCCTTCAAAGGTCGAGGTGGATGCATGGAATGCCATGCTTGAATCTAATAGTAGTTCGACTTCCTGGGATTGGGACACCTTCCTCTCAATGTGGAAAAAAGTCGAAGCCTTTGGCCCGCCTTCGTCTGACGTCCAATCTTTGGCAAACATTCAATTCAACGCCGAAAGTTATGGTTCAACTGGGAATATTCACGTCTCCTATCCCGGCCAGTATGTAATCATATCGGGATCATCCATGACGCTCTGACGTAGGTGGCAGTACGTATCCTGTCGTTGGGAATTGGACACCTTCCCTGAATGCTGTGGGTATACCGCCGTCGGCTGATCCGGTTGGTGGAAAGAATACGGGAGGATTCGTATCAACTGTGGCCATTAATCCTAGCAACTGGACTCGCTCCTATTCAAAGTCCGGCTACATTGACCCGCTACCTCCTCGAGCGAATCTCGACATCCTTGTATCTTCCACTGTTACACGGATCGTTTTCGGGAAAAATGACTCCAACGGAGATATCATAGCCACGGGTGTTGAATTCGCTTCTTCCGAATCAAGTCCTAAGACTGTCGTCAATGCTAGCAAGGAAGTCATCCTCACCGGCGGTACTCTTGGTAGTCCAAACATTTTGCTGCACAGTGGAATCGGCCCGAAAGACGTCCTTGATGGCGCTGGCGTAGCAGTAATTTCAGAGCTTCCCGGTGTCGGTCAGCACCTTCAAGATCATCTTGTATGTGTCACATGACGCTCGCTGAAGCAGGAGATTCTCATGTATCTGTTTTCAGGCTGCTCCTATCAACTATGAAGCCAAGGTCGAAACTGCTGGTGATGTAGAGGCCACAGGCTCAGATTTCTCCGTGAGTTTCTACTCTTGCTTATACAATTTTCTTACCATTCAATCCATCCACAGAAAGAACCGATCGTAATGTCATTCATTAACTCTGCCACCGCATACGTCAACGCCAGTGTCTTATTCGACGATCCTACCGCATTTGCAAATGGAATGAATGACGCTCTAGCGTCCTCTGCCTCAAACCTCGTCCCTAGCCAGTACAGCGAAGTTGTGGAGGGATATAAAGCCATTTATCAAACGACCCAAAAACTGATCAATCAAGACGTAGGCCAGGTTGAGTTGCTCTTGAGCATTAACTCTCCGAATACAATCACCATTCAGGCAGCTATCCAGCATCCTTTCAGGTGATTAACTTTTGTCGCTGAATATGCTCTGCAGCTAACTAAGCCTTTGTGTTTTCTTTTTCTCTTTTAGCCAAGGACGCGTCTATATCAATTCTTCGTCTCCTTTCGATCCTATCGTCATTGACCCTCAATACTTCTCGAATCCTGCAGGTTTGCATTTCAGTCAATGTATGATATTCGGGGATTTGATTGTTTCTAGACGTCGCCATACTGCGTCAAGGCATCAAGCTCGTGAGGACGTTGAGCCAAGCTTCACCAATTAGTGCTGCTCTCGGCGCAGAAAAGAATCCGGGTCCTAACGTAGCTACTGACGACGAAATCGATAGTTGGTTGGCAGGCGTAATTTCGACTGAATTCCACCCTCTCGGAACATGTTCAATGCTACCAAAGGCGCTGGGTGGTGTGGTCGACACTGATTTGCAAGTTTATGGTTTAGGTATGAGTGTCCATTCAAGCGATATATATCTATCTTTTCCTCTTCTGCTCACTACGTTGAACTTGTAGCCAATGTCCGTGTGGCTGACGCGTCCATTTTCCCTGTCTCGTTAACTGCTCATGTAAGTACCAGCTTCTAGAGTAGCATTTAATCTGACACCTTTCACAGCTCATGTCCCCAACCTACGCCGTCGCAGAGAAAGCTGCAGAAATTATAAAGGAAAAATACAGTCCCTCCGCGAAACCAACCACAACGAGTTCGAATCAGGTCGGTGCACCGTCCGAAACGGAAAAAACCATCAACCAGAATGGTTCATCCTCTTCATCGATACACGACCTATTAACGACGGCTATCCTATCTGCCGTTACCTTAATTGCATCATTAGCTCTTTAATTCATGACGCTTCCCGAATGATCACAGTATAGTAGTCACGGCTGGACTACGATAGAGGGATGGATCATGAAATGTACTATACCAGTTCAGGACGGAATAGTCTGCGAAACAGACACATCCTTCGAAATGGACAATTATTGACGAGAACAAAGGACACGTCTATTTTAATGTATTAGCACTTATTGTACCATATTGTGTTGCATTAAGTACGATGAACCAGGAGTTTATGCCATATACTGCATTGATATGTGTTGAAATACTTGTTTGTATACCTAACCAAAAGACATTATCTCCAGACTAGCCGGATCCCCGATTATCTGACATTCTCAAAATGTCCAAGGTTTCCGAGGTGACTCCAGGGATCTCGCAGGGTCATTACAATCAGCGACCAAGTGTTATTTGAACAAAGCGGAAGCATGTATTGGTGATGACACAAAAGGGAATATATGCCACCACAATTTATTTGGGACTCTTTTCATTCTCTGACTCCGAAGGCCCTTTGGGCTCTCAAACATTGGCAGGACTTTGCAGTATAGCCGGCGCCGAGAGGTCTGGAAAGATGATCCGACAAAAGACCCATTCATTGATTCCTGAAGAGTTTTGCCTGCGCAGAGACAGATGAAGGGAAAAAATGTCAACCTGAGATTCCCGATATTACATACAGGCTTGTAAGAACCGCGGTGCAAGACGACCCCTGATTTTTGTGCAATAGGACATGTTCAAGCGCAACGCAATCTGCCGCTGATTCAAGTTACATAAGATGGTTTGAGGTCATCCTTGGTGCCTATGGGGTGGCGTACTTGGATGACCTTGGGTCATGGGCTTCAAGTTGTATTCTGTTTATCCATACACGAACGTCTTCGATCTCACAGATAATCCTCAAATCAACACCTTCCATATTGCGAGTGTTCCAATCGTGCAACTGTTAGAGCCATTCTGCAGGGTAGTACAAGAAACCAGATGGTGATAGTATACGTGATATATCAGGCGTGTAGAGACAAAACAGAGGCAATAAACGTCAAAAGAAATCATACTATTAAATCAGAAGATGCCTAGTAAGCAGAAATGAATGGGTATATATCTACAAAGCACATAGAGTAGTGTCACTTGAATGATTCTACAGGAAGAATTTAATAGCCTTGCTCTCCCTTGAAGATAGGTACAAGCAAGCTCTGAGATTTTACGAGCTTAGCAAACCAACCACCTAAAGTAATGCCCCAGAGGACATTGAAGTATGCCAAACCAGAGTTCTGAAGAATCATCAATATTACTCTTTTGCCAAGCAAAGGATCCAGCCCACCTTGCCATTTGTGAGGACAATCATTTCGGTAGCACCCTTGTAAGGCTTCAATGATTTCTCATCGAGGAAGGCCTGGATATTACAAGCAACTAATTTGCCATGTCCGCTGGACTTGGCAGCTTGCTTTTGCTCCTTCCAGTCGATAACGTCACCAGCAGCAAAAATGTTGTCATAATCTGCCAATTGCAAGGTAGGGCGGACTCTAATCAATCCGAGCGAAGAAAGAGCTGAATTTCCAAGGGCTTCAGAGACAAACGTGGTATTCGGGCGAGGACCACGAGTTTGAATCTGTAAGACCCATCAATCTCCAACTATGTCACAGAATCAGAAATCTATTTACCACGAGGTCCGCAGTCTGTATCTCCTTGCCAGATGCAGTGGTGATACCTTGAACTTCCTTGGTCTCCGACTCATTGATAAAGTGATCGAGCACGAGCTCGATGCCACGGGCAGTGAGGGAGGCGGCAACAGCTCTCCTGACTTTGTCGGGATATGTCGGGTTGAGAAGGAGCTTGTCACCGTGAACAATGGTGACTGACTTGTCCTAAAACATAGTTATTGTGTCAGGCGTGTGGATTGAATCAAAACAAAGTTAATGTGAACTCACCGGCCATTGGTCTTTGATCTCACCAGACAATTCTGATTCTTTGCTTAGCCAAATAACGCAGTAGCGCAATCAATAAGACTAACCGGTTCCAACTGCACCTCCTCCAACAAGGACAACGTGTTTTGCTTTGGTCAGCTGGCTATGGAGAGTACTGAGGTGCTCTTTGACACCACTAGTACTGTGAGGGAAACCAGGAGGTCCACTCCAAATAGAACCCTGAGAGAGAAGAAGGACGTGATAGCTGGACAACGTTCATCTCGATTAAATTCGTTTAAGCATGAGAATACGTGAATGCCACCTACTCAATTTTCTCGCCTGACTCAAGGGTAACGCTGCCGCCCTCTTTTGAGTGCGTAAAAGACATAACCTTGCCCTCGATAAACTTGCCATTGCCATTGATGAAGACTTTGTCATAGGGCAGGAAGATGTCGTCTTTAAGGTTTCCATCCTGCGTTACGGCCAGGCGAAGAGTGGCAACGAGCCATATACGGTAGGGCAATGGATTGATGAGGATGAGTTCGTACTTAGACGAATCTAGAGTTTTCGAGAGAACTCTGGCAGCATTAGCACCAGCCGATCCACCGCCAACGATGACAATGTTGCGCTTGGCCATTGTGAGAGAAGATGATGGGTAGAATCAAAAGTCAAGACCATAGAATCACACAACAGCTCGCCTTTTATTTGGCGAGTTGACAGCATCAAATCCTTACTTCGATATCGTAATATCGTCTACAAATTATGACAGAATGTTGACAAACCATTGATCTATTTACCCCATCCATACATAAAAGCCTGTAGGGGTTGAGGACATTCATGCGTACCAAATATGATGGTGTCATACCTATTAACAGGCTGATTTATGTTAATATACTACTGTTACTGTCAACGCTCTCATAACCCATATAATTTTGGCCACCCAAAGTGTCCTAGGCTGATAATTTGACCAAAATAGGGAAGAATTGATTCCGTTTTGTTCCCAGACTATGCCCCCTGTAGTTCAAAGTACCCAGTAAGTCGGAAAAAAAAAGTTTGTTGAGCGTAGTTGATATACAGATAACTATGATAGTTTGCCTGATTCCAACTGAGTGTGAGTTGAGGAACGTTGTTGTGGTCTGTCCATGCTTGCAGATCCAACGGCTGAAATTTTCGTTGATCGCGTCTTATCCATCGGTTGAGAGAAAAAAGATGGTTGATCCCAACCACCATCACGGGACCCCGACTCAGGACTCGCCGTGGGCGTTAACCAGAGTCACCCCACACAGTGAGTAACAACACCGAAACCTTCACATCAGACCTGCTCGCCCAGCATTGGATGGATAGTGCAAAGACAGAAAATTGACATTGACAATCACACATTATCACCCTGACCTGCTCTAGCACAACGACGCAACCTGCCACAGAGGACAGACACTCGGGAACATGACAGGCCAGTTGCCACAAAACTGGAACTTTGGTGTGACTCTTACCAGACGCCCAGGTCTGTGAGGAACAATAGCAGAGCAATATTTTGCTTGATCAATGCTGAATCTCAAGAAAATATGCCGACAACCAGAATGGCAAGCTTTCCCCACAGGGGTTTTGATGCTACCCCTCTTGCACATTAGTATTTAGTGTCGGGTTCGTTACCTTACATCTATTAGGTGTACCGAGGCATCTCCTCATTGAGCTGTCCTTAGCTATTATGTAGTGGAGGTAGATAACAACATTGTAACGTTGTAACAAAACTCTTTCTTGATGGAGTCACTAAATTATTCAAGAACTGAGAGTGGACTTGAACATATTAATAGTATACTTATTTAAAGTCCAACTTGATGTTAACAAGTACAAGTACAGCAACAGACTCAACTATAATGAGATCTATTGAACTTAGGAAATCTTTCAAACAGAAATTGGCTGGTACATATGCTGATATCATCACTAAGACCTCAAATCCAAAGATACAAAAGATTGCAGTGTAATAACCTTCCTTGGGACAAACTGGTCTAGTGACTGGAGACCTTTATAGATTATCTCAATATTAAGTACAAAACTGCAAATACATACTATCTAAGGTTTGAAGGGCATCAAATGAGTATTGCAATTAATATAGGTGAAAAAGTACTGATTTCACCAAATTTAATATCTTTGAAGCGCCTCACCGGACACAATTATTTTTACATTCTCACTTTTGCTATTTGTACTTTGACTGTCCAAACTTGCACTTTCTCACGGTTCAACTTGACCTTAAGCGCCTCACCTATGAAGGGCCTCAGCGGACACAATTATTTACACTTTGACTTTCGGCATATGCACTTTCACTGTCCAAACTTGCACTTTCCCACGGTTCAACTTGACCTTTCACTCCTTCGATTTATCATTTCACGCCCTTTTATGATCTTGAACTAGTAATTTTGATATAAGCAGGGTGCCTCACCTCTCAGTCACTTGCCACACACCCTGGACTATACTCAGATCTCAATAGTGCCCTAATTTCACTCAGCTGTCAAATAACGCCGCCGCGTTCTGCTTACTGATAAATTCGACACAACGGCTATCCACTTTAGCAATGACCATTCCGCTGCATAATCTCAGTATTGCATTCCAAGAGCTTTGTAGAGATACGGACATTGCACTGCGCACACAGATTGGGGATGCTGCTAGGCTTGGAGAGCAGAAACAACGATGTCTGGAGTTTCAGTCAGCGCTTCGCATGGTGTGTTTACATGCATTTTTCATGAGAGTCCAGACACTCACATTACAGATAGCACTCTAATTCAATATCACCACCTGAATATCAGTCAGCCCATGAAAGTGTTGAACGCATGGTGACTGCTCTTGATGATGCCACCACAAATTCATCTGATTATCCTGATGCGCCGCCTCTCGAGTTTGGTGGACTGGTCTATGATGGGAACCCTGGGCCTCCACATATTGATATCAGGCCTGAGCACCTTGCAAGCCTCTCAGCTGGCCGTACAACACATCAGCATATAGCAGATATCTATGGATGCAGCACACGAACTATTTGCCGCCGACTCCTTGAATTCAATCTTTCTGTGCCAGGCCCTCCAGTATATATCCAGGAGCACCAAGAAGATGGCACAATTCAACGAGTATATTCTGCAGGTGTCTCTTCTGACCTCTCACAGTTGTCTAATAATGAACTGGACCAGTTGATGCTTGACATCTATGAGCAGTTCCCATCTTTTGGAAGGCGCATGATTGATGGATATCTTTTGCATCTTGGAGAGCGTGTCCCCCGCCGAAGAATAGAAGATTCATATCGCCGTGTTATAGGACCATCTACCTCAACATTTGGTACACGACGTATTCAACGACGGGTTTATTCTGTACCTGGGCCCAACTCTCTTTGGCACCATGATGGGCAACATGGTATGGTACATTTTCTTTAATAGCAAAATGAGTCTTATAAATCATTAGGATTGATACGCTGGAAAATTGTCATTCATGCATTTATAGATGGATACTCACGATTTGTTCTTGGAATTCGAGCAAGCAACAACAATCACTCAGAGACAGTACTCCAGTTGTTTGAAGATATTGCTGCTATATTTGGATATCCTAGTCGCACTCGAGGAGATCATGGCACTGAAAACTTGAAGGTTGCTGCCAGGATGGAAGATGTTAGAGGAGAAGGTCGTGGATCATACATTTGGGGCCGGTCAGTTGACTTTTCAAACATTTTAATGATTTCAATGCTGATATGAACAACAGAAGTGTACATAATATCAGGATTGAACGACTGTGGGTAGATGTGAGTCGTAATTTTGAAGAAAAGTGGAAGGACTTTTTCAGGCTGTTGGAGATACATGATGGACTGAATGTTGATGTCGATGCTCACATCTGGCTTCTTCACCACCTATTTCTTGATCTGATCAACCATGATGCTGAAGTCTGGGCAGAGACTTGGAATCACCATACACTCTCGCGACGTGGTGAATCACACCTCTCTCCACATGACATGTATTTACATGGAATGATCAAGAACGGATATCGAGGGGTCTACATTGATGACTCTCTTGATGATGAAGATATTGCAGCATTTGGTGTTGATTGGGATGATATAGACAATGCTCAAACTCGAGCACACTATGACAAGTTCAATACCGATGATGGAGATCCTGCAAATCCCTTCACTATCAACTATCCAAATCATCTTTCTCATGTTGAGGTACCTGACATACATTGCCCTTTTACTTCTGAACAGCTTGCTACTTTTCAAGCTCAACTTAGTACTTTTCCTCTTCTTGATCATACTGATATGCCATCTCGACGTTTACTTTGGATTCATGCCCTTTCATTAGCAAGTAATATTTTAAATTAATATTTGTTTTGCTTGATGACTTTTAATAAACTGTGTTTTCCTCAACTACATATTTAAAACAACAATATCCAGGCTTGACATTGAAAAATCCCCAACTATTGTACATTTGATACTGTAACTTCATTTCATAAGATAGTTAGTTTAACCAATACCTTTTGCGTAAATTATAGTTATGACAAGCTACTTGATACTGTTTGGCCTTGAAAACATCTGATATTCTCTTTGTTTTGTGAATACCTTGACTAGCAGCATGGTTTCCATAACCTCCTGGTGGTGGAGGATCATCTCCTGCTCCAGGATTGTTTGTTATTGAAGAAAGTCTTGGCATGATTGTACCATGGAGATGGTTACTATAAAAAAGCCTTTTTTGGATTAGTAAATAATGAAGTTAGTCATAATCAATGCTTACCAAAGACAATTGTTACAAGTTTCAATGTACACTCCCCACTGAGTGTATGCAAAATTGAACTCATCTAAATGAAACTTTTTAAGATATTGCATGCATATTGATATGTCCTGATCATGGTCAATGTGCTGAGGAGACATATAATTTGAGCATGCAAATAGATTGCTGCCAGTTGATCTCAAACGATTCAAAGTATCACCTCCATCATCTGCTTCATTTTCTGAAATAATTTTACCAGTTAGAGGAGGGTGCATTGCCTTTGCTAGATTTGTTAGAATGTCAGCAGCCTAAAAATTAACTAGATCAAAATATATCTACAAACAAGTCACTGAAATCTCACTTCTGCATGATCAAACATTATAGAAATCTCAGCATCTGTAGCTGCATTGATTCCCTGATATTCTGAGTATCCATCCCCAGCACGTCCACCCTGAGGCTGTCGAGAACCAATAGCTTGCATTTGGCCATATCGCCAAGCCTCAAGAGTATGCCCTCACTTCAAAGTTTGCAGATGTGATACTGCATGATGATGCTGAATCAAATGACCTAATGTTTTGGTTTCTGCAGCTTCAAATTGAACTGCACCAATCTATTTCTCATTGTAAGTCTTGAGTATATTATAAAAAAAATCCTACCATTTCAGAGAGATTGTCTGCATTTAAAAGAATCACAACATCTTTTTTGCATTGCAAATACACAGCTGGGCGGTGTGCAATCTTTCTGAGACCAAGTTCATCAGGTGAATAATATTTGTGATTAGAGGTAATTTTTTTCCCAGTCTAATAAAATTTCAGCATACAAAGTTGAAGTAGATGAGATACTATACATACAAAAGAAGGCAAGCGATCATTAAGAGGAGCACAAGTCAAGACATGTCCCTTCAGTTTTATATAGTCCTTTCTTTCTTTTACAAGCATAATCATTACACACTGATCTGCTTCAGGTAGATTTTTACATTTTTGGCAATTTTTAGCAGTCAATGAGGTGTTTGTTTCATCAATATCCATTTCAGATAAGGGATTTTTATCTGCTTTTGAAATTTGTCCAGATTTCGATTTGAAAGGCAAAGACATAGGAAATGGTTGTTGGAAAGCTTTATGTTTCACCCTAGTATTCTCTTTTTGAACAGATTGAGTTTTGCTCAAAATAAGAGCTAGCCGTGAATGCATTTTTTCTGGAGTATGCCTATACTTGGCAGGATTCAGACCATGTAGATGCTTGTGAGCCTTCTTAGTGTCCCAGTCACATGCCTAGAGCTTATATTGAGTATTGATTAAAGAGTGAATATAAGAATTTTTACCAGAATTCCTTGTTTTACAAGACTTGGCAATAGCCATGTATTCCAAGCATCATTAAAGTTACTGAGAGTCATTAAGAAGAAAATGGAAGATGGTCTTGATTCATTGGGAATAATGCATCCATCATTACTCAATCCTTGAAGCAGCAAGTCAATACTATAAGAAGTGTGGGCCCGGTGGCACTGCTAAAAAATAATCAGCAATATACTATATACTATAAAATCAAAAATCAACTTTTTGTGAAACATTATCAGATTGATCATGAAATGCCTCTGGTGCCCACTTATCAAAAACAAGGCCAAGAGATTCTTTCCAGGTATAATTTCGAAAACTCTTTGTAATATGAGATGCAGAACGTTCAAGTGTTGTGTCAGGTGCACAGACTGAGAGAATAACAGTAGCTAGCCCAGATTTTTTTACACAAGTTTTCCAATAGTTATGTCGCCAGATTTTGCACAGACTGAGAGAATAACAGTAGCTAGCCCAGATTTTTTTACACAAGTTTTCCAATAGTTATGTCGCCAGATTTCTTGTGATAAAGCTCTCATTTTATGCAGAGCTTCTACAACCTGCACTGGGCTATTAGAATACTATAGCAAATATTAATACTTGATACATATACATTACATAGTATACTTACTTGAGAATCAGGAATATCCAAGATAAAAAAACTCTCTAAAATCTTGTGCCATCTCCATACAAAGCTCAAGTTGTTTCTCTGGATGATTGATGTAAAAAGAATTCCATGAACTGTGTGTTCTGGATGAGAATGGAGGAGGTGATACAAAAGTTGGAGCAGATTTAATTTGAAAATCAGAAGGTCCTGTTTCTTCATCCTCTTCATCATCAGAATCAACATCTGGAATCATCATGCTGTTTTTTGGTGGTGGCTACACTTCAGACTGAGTGATTATCTGTTTAGTAGTAATGCATACACTTGCCATATCCAAATGAATCTCCTGTTCTGTACGGAGAATATCAAGTGCAACATCTGGACGATTGCAGCTTTGATACCAGAGAACATTGATGAATAGAAATGCTGCTTGTGGCTCTGACATTTTGAGTCCACAACTAATTCTAGCCCACTCAACCAAGAGAAATCTCTGCTGAAATAAATGAGACATTGAAATCTATCAAAAAAACACAACACACCTGGGATTTGGAAACTGCAAGCAGCTTATCTTGTAAATCCTGCACAAGCTTGAAGAAATTTTTAGAGAACAGCCTTGGAGAGTTCATCTCCTTGTTATGCCATTCTATAAAAACTCCTGTTACAACTGAATTTCGGATAAAGTCATAATTCTGGTCCAACAGCTTGGGAGCTACAACAAACATAATCACTACAGATCAGATGGCAAGTAAGAGCCTAGGATAACAAGCAATATCTCAGAAAATATAGATCACACTAGATCTCCAGTGGATCAGGTATGTGAAGAACAGATAGTGGTTGTCGAGAACAAAGAGTCAATTGACATGTGACAGATGTATCAGGTATATGATGACATAGACTTTGTCTAAATGCAGAACTTAAGTCACACAGCATACAAATAAATGATTGGGTATTTTAAATCAAAGGCTGATAGAAAAATTATTGTGTAAATAGCAAAAGATACTGTGGAGTAGACTGTACTTGTAAGACATCTTCCTTCATCTGTATCCCAGAACCAGACCAATCCATCGGAACCTAGTGCATACAGAAATGTTTATTCTAGATTGAAAGAAGTGGATGAAAGTTTTCAAGCATGCTGACCTGCAGTGGACCGATCCATTCAGGGTGTTATGTATGGAACAACTTGAACGTGTGAAGCTTTTGCAGGACACCTTTGATGCAGTCCAGCTGGTCAACTCTGATGATGACCTTGACACCGCTGAAACACTGCTCGAGCTGCATGATATGGTTTTGTACGGCTTCACGTTTGAGGTTCTGGAATTTGAGAAAGTGTCAGCAGTAGTCCCATGATGTGGACATGGAACACACGTTGATGAAGGAGGTGAGCTCAATGCCAATAGGAAATGTGCCACCTCTTCCTGGTGTTCGAAGGATTGTGCATCCTTCTGTTCAACAAGAATAGAAGACAAATAAACAGTTTTCTTTTCTCTGATTTCAGTATTCTTCTTGTGCTTTGGAACTGCTTTGATTTCAGGAGTTGCTGGGCCACCCTTGATTGTAACGGGAACACTACAAAGGATTTGGTCAAGACTGAGAATAGTAAATATGGCTTTTTAACATGCCTCTTTTTCGTGCAATAGGATCAATGATCTTCTTGTTTTGCGTCCAAATGGAATCCCACTCCAAGGATACGACAGACTGGGAAGGACCTTGCAACAGCATGAACTGTGTAAGTGCCTTGACCGTCATGCCACGACAGTGAATACCTGCATTGAGTCAAAATCCTGGACTGAATGAAGTGCTCAACTGCAACATACCGCGCACAGTAGGTACACTGGGAAAACACGCACTGGACATCCCACACTCTAATGACCTTGTCACACCCTCCACTGATAATGAGCGCAAGTTAAGTTAGGTTATGTTAGGTTAGGTTAGTCTGAGACAAAGACGAGACGAGACGAGACGTGCCCGAGGTTTGGTGTGGCAAGGGCCATGTCACCGTTTGCGTGGAGAGGCGCGGTGAGTTGCTCGGTGAGTACAGACAGTGCTTGGTTCGCGAGTTGGCTTGGTCTGTGTGGTGTGGTGTGGTGTGATGCGTGGGGTGTTAGTGCGGGGAAACGAGAGGAGAGGAAAACCTGGGGGGGGGGGCGTACCGGATACATGATTGCGTGCCATTGGATCGGGCAAGACCCCGCGAGCACACACAAGGAAGTGACCCTTGCAATACCGGAGCCTACGAGTGAAGCTAATTCAAGTCCTCCTCGTCGCTGTTATTGCTATCATCTTCCTTTGCTGAAACAATAGTGTAAACACCACGACGTGTCCGACGCTCGTTCACATTCAAGTGGGACGTTGGATGAGATCGCTCATCACTCAAAGCACAAGTCTTCATCGGACTCGAACCAGACGGACCTCAGTGATCCAAGTACCTTTGCTAAGGATCCAGCCCTTCACCAGTCGTTCTATGGAATCGCATATACTCCAGAGGGCTCACAGCTCCCTGACTGCGGGAATAGCCTCAGTGCGTAGTTTAATCTGAGAAAATGCCCGTTAGGACAGAGATGGTGTGTGGATCCTGGAGTCGGATGAGGAGGCTTGAGAGATTGTGAGGAAGTTTGAGATTGGCGTGGAGGGTCTGAGAGGGGATCAGGAGGTGTCGGATACGGTTTCACAGCATATGTTGTGGGATCGGATGGAGTTGGTAGAAGAGAAATGGTTTGGGACTGAGGAGTTGAATGCATAACATTGCGTCGTAAACTTTTCCGAGGTCCGTTACATTACTTCCGTCGTTTACGACCTCATTCAACTCACTTCCTTTTGAAGAGCACCTTGGCCTTATGCCGCTGCAGATGGTCATGAATGGTGACTCACACGTGACTTCCTTCATGCGCCTGGTCCCGTATCGCAATGATGATGAGACGTGTTTAGAGCAGGACGTGCTCGTAGCGGATCCGCTTGATGAGAAGATGATTGAGTTGTTCCAGTAGATGGTGATTGAGAATAGGAAAATCTTGATGGAGAGCTTCAGGCCTGTTCCGACGAAACTTGTGAGGACATGGGCTGCTTATGATGTACGTTGTTTGATCATGCGATTTTGATGAGTTTGATATTGACGAGTTGTGTTCTTTTTTTCCGTTTCGTTGCAGAATTGTGTGCCGAAAGTGAAGACTGGGCATGTTGTTCCGGGTGTTGACCTAAACCAAGTCACATTTCAACCTCTCGAAAGGAATGAACATATAATTCGCTGCAGTAGCAACACAAAAACAGTCTTTTCTATATCATGCAGTGAGGGAATTGTGATGAATGTAATAGATGGAGTACTTACGAGCACATATTCTGGGCTTTAGGTAGACTTGAGGCCATGGTCAAAATCCTGTGATAAAATCCACTTCTGAAAGTGACGTACTTGCTCATAATCAAGAGCTCCGTGCCCTCGAATGTAGGCTTGGGGTCTGCCTTGAAGAACACATTGACAGTCACAAAGTGAGTGAATCTGCAAAGACAGAGTTCTAGAAACTGCGTGAACTTCAGTCTGAAGGATCACAGGCGAAAGAAACATACTTCATGTTTTTGACTTACCCCTTTGACAAATTGCTTTCCGTCTTCATTGATAACACCTTTTGGAAAACGGATTTTCCTGAAGCAGATATTTTTGTACATTTGCTGAGTGTCCTCTGCGTAAAAGGGGCTCCATCTGCAGCACATTTCAAATAGTAGGACGCCTAGTGACCAAAAGTCGATAATCTTGGAATAGCTGTGCACGGAGAGGAGTATTTCTGGCGTGAGGTACTCGGTGGTGTTGCAAAATGTCATTGCCAACTCATCGGACCGTAGATCGGCCTTTGACAGTCCGAAATCACAAAGAGCTACATGGCCCGTGGCATCGAGAAGGATGTTCTCTGGTTTGAGGTCGCTGTGCGACAAGTAAGCCCATGTACATTATATGGTAGGGCAATGAGACACACCGGTAGATGATGCCGAATTTGTGTAGATGCTCGAGTGCGAGAACAAGCTCTGCAATGTAGAACCTTGCACGTTCTTCACTAAAGCGTGTCTCATGCTGGAGATGCCAAAAGAGCTTGCTGCCGCTCTTGAAGTCTGTAACGAGGTAGAGGTCCGAGTCAGTCTGGAAGCTAAACTTGAGGCCGACAAGGAACGGTGAGTCTAGTGAGCACTGGAGAATCTTGTGTTCTCCTATTGTGTGGGCGACTTCCTTCTTTGCGACAATCTCCTTTTTAGAGAAGACTTTCATTGCGTATATGTGCTTGGTGTCACGCTTTTGGACCTGGAAAACCTTGCCAAAGGTGCCTCGGTCGATGAGCTTGAGGAACTCGAAATCCCGTGGGGTAAGAGGAAGTTTTGTCTGCAATAAGACATTGATTAATAGGCGGGGAGAATATGAAACGTAACAGCCGATAACGGACTTTGTATTGTTCAAACATTATCTGAAGGCGCATCTCGCCAGTGACAGGCTTGTTCTCGAATGATTTTAGCCTGGAAAAGGAAATGTTGAGAGGATTGAGGGAGATGGTGGGAGGGACCTACTTGTACCACTGGTTGATGGTGTGGTTGTGTATGAGGACGGGTTTGACTTGGACAACTCCGAAGAAACCCTGGTCCTGGACAGAGCGGTCATAGATGTTGAAAGTGATGAGAGAATGCTCAGATGTGATGTCGCTGGAGTTGGAATGAGTGATAAGAGATATGGGGTGGGTCGAGAGATGGGCTTACAAGGAGACCTCGTGTTTCCAGACCAGCACAGGAACATTGCAGCTGGCACAGGAAGGGGATAGAGATGCCCTCCTCCAAAAACAAAACCATTGGTTTGTGTGCAGAAGGCCCCCAAACGAGAAGATCCAGAAGTTGAAAAAATAACTATGTAACTGTAAGTTCTTATTATATTGACACAGACATATAGGAAAGACATACCTCAAGATTGTGCAAAGAGAGGACTTGGATATTATCAACCTGTAAAGACCAACGCTGCATCAGGATACCAGGGCCCCAAGTCCCTTGATATCACACCGGGAGTTCCACTTTGGGGGCCGTTTCAGAGTGTTGGAAAACAGGGACAAGAAAGTTGAGTGCCTACCTTTATATACCCCTGTGGTCGTTAAACAATTAGTGATGGTTTAACGCAACTCTTGTTGACCAGCACGTGAATTACCCAGCACATTCAAGCACCCTGATCAACACAACATTCTAGTTGATTTTTTTTCACTCATTCCTCCAGTCTTGCATTTAGGTTACATGTCAACATGTGCCTTTATAACTCTCTAGTTCTCCTCTCATTCACTTTCCACAACAGAGCTCTGCTGACACGTACTTCATGCTAAATAATCTATGTCATTTTATTGATACGAATTAATTTATCTGCATTGTATTCATTGTAATGCTGGTAATCTGGATGTAAATGCTAAGTGTAAGTAATCTATGCGTTATTGTATTCATCTTGAGAGGTATCAATAATTGAAAAGAACCATCCATCAAAACTGGTCGAAACATGAGATGGAGCGTTGACATCTTCGGTTGTCAAGAGAGTCTTCTTGTGATTATCAAGGAGGAAATCCATATGCATTGTACATGTGTGAATGTGAGCGCCCTAAAAGCTTTACTATGAGGAAAGTTTGAGAACAAAGAGGACAATAGAAAATTTACAGCATTCTTTGCGATGTTTTGAGAAGTATTGAATGAATCAACAAAACGAATCTAAGAAATTGTTAACTTGTTATAGCCTGACAAGAATGCAAATACTTACAAGAATTTTTTTGTCGGGTGAATATTCAGATGCAGTCATAGCTCGAAGGAATTATTTGGACCGGTATAAAGGATCATTTGCATTGTCATTGTCGTGAATGATGAGCCCTTCGCCTATGGGATATCCACGTCCATTGAGAAATCGCTTGATTGACTTCAGTGCCCGTTTTTCATATTCACGGCATTCTTCAGCATTTAATGTTGTTCCAATAGTATCAATGGGCTCTGACTCAATGAGGCTAGTTACTTGAGTGACTTCAGTAACGATCTTTCCAATGAAAAAAGCATCGATGAGGAGAAGTGCCTGATCACTATCTCCAAATGTCTGAAACAATAATGTAACTATTAACGGTATGCTTGATAAAAATAAGTAACTCACCTCAATAAAAGATGGAGTTTCAGAGCCTTTCTCAACAAAGTCGTAGTTGAACCCTTCCTTGAGAGCGATGAAGAGTGGGTGTGACTGAAGACCTATATAATCTGTAGTTCCAAATAAAAGCCCAGCCGTAAGTTGTTTTTTTATTGAACTTAGAGATTCAGGTGACAATGTGCGAATATACTCTATCTGTAGAAGGATTGAGGCTATAAAATACAAGTTATGAAAAGAAAAAAACATACAGTGACATTTGGAATAAAGTCGACTATGAGAAGCATTGGATCATGTCCATTGTGAAGCACCATCTCAGTAAGTCCAGTTGCGGAATTCAAGAGTGTTTGTGGAGGCCAGGTTTCTAGTCTAGTTCCGATTAAGGGAGTTATCTTCTTGATAAAGTTGAGATTGGTAGTGGTATCGAAGCCATGAGAAAGAAGCAGAATAAGGAAAGGAGACACTGATAATAATAGTTGATCATGAAGAATGGTTAACCGAAGTATGAAACCATATGTTTGATATGCAAAGACATCATCATGTGAGAAAATAATTCCCAGAATAAAACGTGGCATGAAGATTTTGGGAGCTACTTCAGCCCAGTGCCCAGTGTTGACGACAAGTGACAATAAAGCTGCCCAAGTTGAGCATACAGGAGCATTTCCAACACCTTCACCACTAAGATAAATATAAGTCATAAATATATTCTAAAAGAAAAACATCAACATACATATTGATTTTCAAGCGAGGGCCTAACAAGCCATTAATGTTAAAATTTTTGACCATTACGCCAGAGGCCAAACCTGAGGAAGGAAGCGCTTCATCTTTTACTAGAGCTTGGATGTGAGTATATAGGATAGATGCAGCCTCATCTGCAGTGGAAGCTGCAATAGCTAAAAGATCGTCATAGTCAAGCGGCTTGAGAAAGATGCCTTGGATGTGTGAGATCCACTCATCCTTGACAAGTTGATTAGCATCAAAGGCAGGATTGAAAGCTTGATTGGAGGCTGAGTTGTTGTAGAGAGCAATGGACGAGTCCGAATCTAGACCAGGAAATGATGCAGCAGTAATATTGTTGACCTGAGCGTTCGAAAATGCAGTAGACGTGGAAATTGGTGCAGAATTAAGAGTAATACCGAATTCCGAAGTGATGGTGTGTTCTGTTAAAATTCTTGCGGTATCGGAAGATTCAGTTGCAGAGTCAGCTACTGTCGGCGCATAGTTCTCATAGATTCCAAGCAGCAGGATCAATTGGGATATCCTCCTACATTGAGTCAGTTTCAACTTAGTTGCATGAATTATATGTACTCACGGTATTATCAGATGGTGATGTTGAAATTAAAGAAGTGGATAAAGGCAATGCTGACTAATAAAAAATCAGACAAATGCGACATTGACAAAAAGAAGCTTTTACGTTTGGCAAAGAATTATTGGTCATCTAAAATATCATAAAGATTATTTAGAGATGTAACGATATGAATTTGATACGTACTGTGATGCGTAAACAACGACTTTCACAAGAAGGTTTAGTAGAGTCTTCATTAATTTCTGCAGTATGAAACCTATCCCATAGGCATAGTGCAAGGCAGAAATGATGCCCATGATTGTTTATTGGACCCACAATAGGTTGAGAAGTCGGTGCTAAAAACAGACAAATGAGAACCAATTCATTTGAAGCGCAACAACATACCGATAAACAACACACTACGCACAGGATCAGATGAATTAGATGGATCAATGTGGAAGTCTGTGCTTCAGTGGATGCAATCAAATACATTCACAAGTACATTTACAAGGGCCATGATAGGACAACTTTGGAAATTGCTAGAGGAGAGAGGGATGAAATCAAGGAATACTTGGATGCCAGATACATTTCTGCTCCTGAGGCTTGCTGGCACATCTTTGAATTCAACATGCATGCTGAATATCCTTCAGTATACAGATTGCCTGTGCACTTGAAAAATCAACATGAAGTTTATTTTTCAGATGATGAACCAATACAGGTGGTAGCTGCTAGACCCAATGCAGACAAAACTGCAATCACAGCTTGGTTTGAAGCCAATACCAGGTTTCTCAATAATAACATCACTTATCAGCACTTTCCAACCAAGTTTGTTTATGAGGAATCTAAATGGAGTTGGAAGGAGAGGCAGAGAAGGACAGCAATTGGGAGGATGTATTTTGCTTCTCCAAGACAGGGAAAAAGATTTTATCTCAGGATGCTTTTGATTGTTATGACCAATGCAACTTCATGGGCTGATCTCAGGACAATTAATGGCCATATCTATCCAACTTATCAGGAAGCATGCAAGGCTCTAGGTCTTTTGGAGGATGATGCAGAATGGAGGCAATGTCTCACTGAAGCTGCTCTAATCCAACTAGGATCAGCTCTCAGGCAGCTGTTTTGCACTATTCTATTCCACTGTGCTCCTGCCACTCCTGAGGATCTATAAGACAAATTTAAGCATTCTATCTGTGATGATCTATGATACAAATTGGAACATACAAGACAGTACAGGGACTGAGTCTTTACCAATGAAGATGTTTATGACTATGGCCTTTATCTTATCAATGACACCTTGATGAATTTTGAGAAAACTCTGAAAGACTTTCCCAATATGCCAGAAGCTCAACAAAATTGGAATATAGTTCCAGGTAATTGGCATTTGCATAAAAAATTGACTTGAATACTGATTAAACTATTTTTCTAGGCAATAGGCTTTTAGAAGATGAAACCAATTATGATGTTGAGGAGCTAAAGCAAAGAGTGGAGAAAAACAAGGCCAAGTTCAATATAGAACAACTAGAAATCTTTGATGCTGTCATGAACTCTGTGAACAACAATTTGGGCAGGATGCTATTCATTCACAGTGCTGGAGGATGTGGCAAAACCTTTGTCTGCAATATTCTGGCTGCTGCTATTCTTTCCAATGAAGATGTGGCATTATGTATAGTATCATCTGAGATTGCTGCCTTATTGTTGGAAGGAGGTAGAACAGCTCATTCAAGATTCAAAATTCCCATACCTGCTCTTAACACATCTATTGCCAATATTAAGAGAGGAACTCAGTTATCACAGCTCATACTTTGCACCAAGGTTGTTACTTGGGATGAAGTTTCAATGCAACACAAAAATGCCATTGACTCTGTAGATCGTGGCTTCAGGGACATCTTTGATAATGACATTTCTTTTGGTGGAGTTACTGTGGTTTTTGGAGGGGACTTTAGACAAACTCTTCCAGTGGTTCCACATGGACTCAGGCAGCAGATAATTGCTGCTTCACTCAAAAGAGGCCGACTTTGGGATTATATTGAAGTCCACTACTTGGTCCAAAATATGAGATTGAATCAGACTGCAGAGAATATTGCTCATATAGCTTGATTGTTAGATGTTAGTGCAGGGAAAAATCTAGGACCTGGAGAAACAGTCAAACTGCATGGAAGGATAATCTGTGATGACAATTCTATCACTGGATTGATTTCTTCCACATATCCTGATATTGGTCATCCTCAAAATGATCAGTATTACCTGGACACAATTCTATCACTGGATTGATTTCTTCCACATATCCTGATATTGGTCATCCTCAAAATGATTAGTATTACCTGGACTGGACTATTCTTTCTGACAAGAACTCTGATATAGAGGAGATCAATGCAGAAGTTCTAGAGAGATATCCAGGAGAAGAAAGGATCTTACAGAGTGCAGACTCTAATCTCTTTGATAACAGGAACCCTGATGGCCTTGCATTATATTCTGTGGAATATCTCAACTCTTTGAAAGCCAGTAGTTTGCCTTTGGCCAAACTGGCTTTGAAGGTTGGAGTTCCTGTCATGCTCCTCAGAAATCTGGATACAACTAAAGGACTTTGCAATGGAACAAGAATGATTGTCACTCACATCAGCACCAGAGTCCCCAGATGTTGTATTATCAGTGAAGATGCCAAGTTTGCAGGTTCAACTGTTTTAATTCTAAGGATCAATCTAGATGCCTCTGAAGAGGATTTGCCATACCATTATGCAGGAGACAGTTTCCAATTTGATTGGCCTTCACTATGACTATCAACAAGTCTCAAAAGCAATCAGTCAAGCATGTTGGATTGGACCTTCGATCACTGGTTTTTACACATGGCCAACTCTATGTTGCACTTTCTCGCAATCAGTCAAGCATGTTGGATTGGACCTTCGATCACTGGTTTTTACACATGGCCAACTCTATGTTGCACTTTCTCAATGCACATCAGGAGATCGTATCAAGGTGATTCTGTCAGAAGAAAATACATCAAAAACAACTGCAAATATTGTGTATCAAGAAGTCCTCTATGGTTTACAAATGTAAGTGTGATTTTTGATTAACTACTTATTACTAACTTTTATATTTTAGCATCTAACTTGATATTTGTCAATACTGTATATATAACTTAGAATAGTAGCATTATTTCTTGGGTTTACAAATGTGAGTGTGATTGTTAATTACTTACTTCTTACTAACTTTTATATTTTAGCATCTAACTTGATATTTGTTGATACTGTACTAATAGAATATATATAACTTGGAATTGTAGCATTATTTCTTGATAAATGTGAAACTCTCTATTTGTTAACAACTTATGCCAGAATCAGTAAGACATAATGAAAGTAAGATTATGATAGAAGCTGAGTTACTAAGATACATATTTAGAACCTCTAACCAAATGAAGTGAGGTTGAAGTGGAGACTAAATTACTTATATACATACTTGGAGCCCTAATCAAACAAAGTGAGGTTGGGGTGGAGGCTAAGTTACTTATACATACTTGGAGCCCTAACCAAATGAAGTGAGGTTGGGGTGAAGGCTTAGTTGGGGGGTTTTGGAGGCGAAGCCCCCAATAAGCTACAAAATTTGTGCCAAAGACATGAATCATAGCTCATCTCTATATAGAATTGGACGACCTGTGTGAACTTGATCCTTTTTTGGCACTGCTGACCTAAGATTTGTCAGAATATCAAAATCTTAGCTAATCTTTGTCAGCAGCTTATCAAATAAGCTGACTTTGAATTTGTAGCTGTGCAATTTTCGGAGTCCATCAAATCCATCAATCCATCTGTTGATTATCTACATCCTTCATCTCTGTCTTCCTTTCAACAAACATACTATACTCTTGCTCTATTCTGTAAGGATGCCTACTGATCTTTTGATGATGTGTACTTTCTGATAACTTTTAAAGGGTTTTGTTGCTTATTTTGTTGTGTATGGATTTTTTATCAAATCTGTAGCTGATCTGAAATTGATAAGCTGAAAACACTTTCAGATTCACCCATCTATTGTGTCAGGACTGTTTTTTTGGAGGTTTACTGGCTTTTTGACTTGAAAGTATGTATTTTGAATAAGATTTTATAGCTGATTTCAGGACTGTTTTTTTGGAGGTTTACTGGCTTTTTGACTTGAAAGTATGTATTTTGAATAAGATTTTATAGCTGATCTTTATAATTTTAGAATTTAAATTTATATTCAGAAAATTGCTAAGAAATATATATTTTTTGGAGGAGATTTTATAAGTATGATTAGTGTTCTACTTGATTTATAGTTTCTAATAACTTTTCAAGATTTTTGCATCTTACTTTTGTCTGAAGATTTACTGGCTTTTTGAATTGAAAGTAAGTATTTAATAATCGATCTTTATAAATATTTATTAATTAAGCTTTTTATTTGTTTTTTATTGAACTGTTGAAAAGTAGGTATTTATCATTTTTTCTGATAACTAATATTCATAGTTTTATAGTAATCTTTTTATTTTTCAAATTTCAATTTGAAAATTCTCTTTTTTCAACATCTTTAAGCTTTTTTGTTTTAAAAGTATGCATTTATATTTATATATATAATAACTAATATTCAGTGTTTTTCAGTCAATTTTTTTTTGGCTAAAAATTATATTTTCAATTGTTAAGCTTTATTTTTTTCAAAGTATGTATAGATTTTTATTATATTCAATTTCTATTCTAATGTTAATATATAGAATATCATATTATTTGTATTACTGCTATTTTATATATATATTTATAAATTGCTTAGTAAGTAGCATTTTTATATTATTTTAAATATACATTTAATCTATATTATTAGACACAATCATGTAAATGTCTTCTTTTTTGCTTTTTATTAATTTTTATATTAAAAAATTTAATTTAGGTCATCTTCTACTAATCAAAATCAAGTTCCTACTACTCCTAAAAGTCAAAGACAACAATCTCGCACTCAGAGTCGACTTCAGCAACTTCAAATGACTGATCCTGATGATCGTCGTGCAAATAGAAGTAACAGATTTCTGAATAGTGGTGCTATATCTATAGCACCTCTTCATTTTGAGTCAATTGCACAAAATAGTCATGCTTCCAATTCTGTAGTTACTGCTCCTGGAACTTCTGAGAGACTTGATGTTCCTATTAGACAGCCTGCTGCTGTCAATGATCCTTTTTCCTTTAATATACCTGAGACTCATTTACCTGAGGGTTGGGATGCTCCTTTGCAGAATCCTATTCCTCAATATGTGCCACCTGCACCTGTACCTTTAAGAAACAGAAGACAAAGACAAATTAATCAACCTGCTCAGTCTACATCTACATTTATTTCTCCTGCTCCTATTGCAAATATTCCATCTGCTAGGCAATCCTCTAATGCTACCTTTACATCTTCTTCAAGACTTAGAGGTCCATTACATGATATATCCAGTGGACATGCAGATCCTGCACTTAATAATTTAACACGAGGAGATATTGCATATAGGGAGATGGCATCTAATCATGAACAAAGATTGAATTATTTTTATGAGCAAGAAGGTCAAAGAAATGCTGCTGAACGACAGCAAGCACTTCTTGCATTATCACAACAACAAAGAATGAGACATGTTGCAGCACAACAACAAGCATTAGCTGTTGCACAAGAGCAAGAAAGACAGAGAATTTTAGCTAATTTACAAGAACAAGAAAGATTAAGACAAGATGAAATACAAAGACAGGCTCAAAATGCTGCTATAGCTGAGTAGCTAATTTACAAGAACAAGAAAGATTAAGACAAGATGAAATACAAAGACAGGCTCAAAATGCTGCTATAGCTGAGTTAAGAGCTCAACAAGCAAATATAAATCATGATCCAGAATATGGACCTTTGAATGAAGTTATAGCTCAAAGAATCTTAAATTTCTGGGAACATGAATTAGAAGAAAATGTTAATGATGTTAATGATCATGATCAGCAAAATCTTGCTTTTCAAGAAAATATTGAGTTGATAAATATCCAAGCAGCTTGGAATCAATTAATACAAAATCCTCTTGAATACTTTGAAGAACCTATGCAAAATATAAATAATCTTGAAGAGCAGAATTTAAATAATCACAATCCTGCAATACATATACCAGAAGAACAAAATATATTACAAGAAGTTGAAGTTGAAAATCAACCAGCTCAAAGACCAAATCGTTGAGGTCAACAAAGAAATGCTTTGCTTCTACGAGGAAGACAATCTTATATAAATGAACCTGAAAAGCATAATATTGGATCTATGAATATTTTATGCCCACATTGTCAAGCTTTACATTTTGATTCTGAAAAACTTAGTAAATCTACTTGAAATATCCAAAATTTGGCATATATTGCTTATAAGGTCAAATTGTTTTACCCAAATTGAAAAATGCTCCACATGAACTTCTTGATTTATTACATGGCCATCATCTTCTTTCTCAAGCTTTTAAAGCACATATTCGTCAATATAATGCAGCATTTGCATTTACTTCTTTAGGTGTAAAAATTGATCATGCTATTACAAATGCTCCAGGCCCATATAGTTTTCGAATTAATAGAGAACTTCATCATCTGACAGGTGCTTTACTTCCTACTGAAGGTCATAATTCTATATATGCACAATTATATTTTTATGATCATAATGAACAATTAACTTTACGACAATGTAATAATCCTAGATTAGATCCAGCAATTATGGCAATCTTGCAAGATATGATTTAGCGTGTTAATCCATATATTGGTTTATATAAACAAGCTTATCAAATTATGAGAGATGTTCCAGAGAATCAGCCACAAAAAATTTATATCAAACTTCGAGCTGATTTTGAAGATCATAGAAGATATAACAATCCTGTTAAAGTATGACGGGTCAGCTTGATGGTCCCTACTATACCTCTTCTCTTTCTTTTCTTTTCTTTACTTACTTTCTTTACTTACATTCTACTCTATGCGCCACCATTCTGTTTCTCTAGTGTTTGCAACACTTTGTTGCAAACCTTATTTGGATACTTACATTACATACACAAATGTTTTTTTTCCTCAGTTGTCTCCACTCGTTGTGACATCTGAGGGTATGTTACACTTAATCTATTTACATGCCCTGTACTTAATCAACTCTGTAGTTTGATTACTTACAGGCACTAAATATAGTTGTCTCCACTCGTTGCAACATTTGAGGTTTGATTACTTACAAATCCAAATGAACAAGAAGGAGTAGCTGCTGTTATTCCTGGAGATGGTTCTGAAGAGCGTTCTAATCATCAAGATATAATTTTGCATTTGCATGATGGTTAGCTAAAACAAATTAGTCATTTACACTCAGCATATACACCATTACACTACACACTTATATTTCCAACTGGAGAACATGGATTTCATTCAAATATTCCTTCTCAGTCTGAACCACAAGGTCAGCATAGAACAGAATATATTACTGATACTGCTTATTATGCTTATCGGCTTCAACAAAGAACTTCAGAAGCTAATGCTGCTTTGCTTTGGAGTGGTAAATTATTTCAGCAATATATTGTTGATGCATGGGCTTCAATTGAATAAAGCAAACTTAATTGGGTTAGACATAATCAAAAAAAAATTAAAGCTGAAGTATATCAAGGTGTTGTTGATGCTGCTGCTGGAGATGAAGAATTACCACATCAAAGCCGTTGTGTTATTCTTCCTGCATCTCATACAGGAAGTGAAAGACAAATGCAACAACTTTTTCAAGATTCTATGGCTATTTGTAGACATTTTTGAAAACCTGATATTTTTATGACTATGACTGCAAATCCAAAGTGGACTGAAATTGAAGAAGCTCTTTTAAAAGAACCTACTATTAATGGAAAAAAACAAACAGCTGCTGATCGACCTGATATTGTTGCACGTGTTTTTGAACTAAAGAAAAATGCTATTTTAAAAGAACTTAAAGATGGTATTTTTGGAAATGTAGTAGCACATGTGCACACTATTGAATTTCAGAAAAGAGGTTTACCACATATGCATATTTTAATATTTCTTCATGAACAGCATAGAATTAGAGATGCAACACAAGTTGATTCTATAGTTTCAGCTCAAATTCCTGATCCAGTTACTCAGCCTGAACTTTATAAAGTTATTACTACAAATATGGTTCATGGTCCATGTGGAAATATAAAGCCAGATGCTAAATGTATGGTAGATGGAAAATGTTCAAAAAGATATCCAAAAGAATTTCGAGAAACAACTCATTTTGGTGACAATGGATATCCTCAATATGCTCGACCTCACAATGGTCATCATTTTGTAAAAAATGGTCATCATTATGATAATTGTGATGTTGTACCATATAATCCTTATCTTTCAGCAAAATATCAATGCCATTAAAAAATGGTCATCATTATGATAATTGTGATGTTGTACCATATAATCCTTATCTTTCAGCAAAATATCAATGCCATATCAATGTTGAAATATGTGCTTCAGTTAAAGCAATCAAATATATTCATAAATATATTTATAAAGGACATGATTGTACTACATTAGAAATTTTTAGAGAGCCAAATCAAAGAGATGAAATTAAAGAACATTTAGATGCTTGATATATCTCAGCTCCTGAAGCATGCTGGCATATTTTTGAATTTAATATGCATGCTAAAGAGCCTTTTATTTATCGTCTTCCTGTATATTTAAAAGGTCAACATGAAGTTTTTTACCAAGATAATGAATCTTTGGAAGCTGTTGCTACTAGAGAAAATTTAGGAAAGACTGCTTTGACTGCTTGGTTTGAAGCTAATCAAAAATTTCCAAACAATAATACTACTTATCAAAATTTTCCTACAAAATTTGTATATGAAGCAAAAACACGAAGTTGGAAAAATCGGCAAAGAGGATATGCAATTGGAAGAATGTATTTTGCTTCATCTTCTCAAGGAGAGAGATTTTCTTTCTGAATGCTTCTGACTGTTGTAATGAATGCTACATCATGGATTGAATTGAAAACAGTTAATGACATTGAATATAGAACATATAAAGAAGCATATAATGTCCGTGGTCTTTTAAAAGATGATGCAAAATAGATTCAATGTTTAGGTGAAGCTGCTCCAATGCAAACAGGAACAACTCTTCGATTACTTTTTTGTACTATTTTACTTTACTGTGCTCCTACTACTCCTGAAGATCTTTGGAATCGCTTTAAACAATATATTTGTGATGATCTTCAACGCAGATTAGAAAGAATGAGACAATATAGAGGTCGGCATTTTGAAGAAGAAACAATATATGATTATGGTCTTTATCTTATTAATGAAAAATTAATGCAGTCAGGAAAAACTTTAAAAGATTTTCCAAATATGCCATTACCTACAGGACCTTCTGAAAATGAAATGTGGAATGATATTCCTGATAATTGGCTATTACAAGATGAGTTAAGTTATGATGTTGAAGCATTGAAAAGAACTGTTAATGAAAACAAAGCCAAGTTCAATATTGAATAGTCAAATGTTTTTGATGCTGTTATAAATTCTGTAAATAACAATTTTGGAAAAATGATCTTTTTTCACAGTGCAAGTAGATGTGGAAAGACTTTTGTTTGCAATACTCTAGCTGCTGCTATTCGTTCTAATAGAAATGTTGCATTATGTGTAGCATCATCTGGAATTGCTGCTTTGCTATTAGAAGGTGGTCGTACTGTGCATTCACGCTTTAAAATACCAATTCCTGCTATAGATACTTCTGTTGCAAATATTAAACAGGGAACAAATTTACATCAAGTTATCGTACAAACAAAACTTATAATTTGGGATGAAGTTCCAATGCAACATAAAAATGCTATTGATTCTGTAGATCGTGCTTTAAGAGATGTTTTAAATAATGACAAACCATTTGGTGGAATTACTATAGTTTTTGGAGGAGATTTTCGACAAACATTACCAGTTATTCCAAGAGGATTGAGGCAACAGATTATTGCTGCTTCTTTAAGTAAAGGAAGATTGTGGAAAGAAATTGAAGTATTTTATTTAGTTCAAAATATGCGCTTAGAACAAACTCCAGAAAATGTTGCTCATGCAGCTTGGTTATTGGATATTGGTGCAGGAAAAAATTTAGGGCCTGGAGAAACAATTCAAATTCCAGAAACAATGATGTGCAATGATAACTCAATTAAAGGCCTAATTGCATCTACATATCCTGACATTGCACATGCTCATAATGATCAATATTATCTAGATCGAACAATTCTTTCATGTACAAATTCTGATGTAGATGATATCAACTTAAAAGTCCTTAATCAATTTTCAGGTGAAGAAAAAATATTGTGGAGTGCAGATTCTGTACACATTGAATCTCATAATAACAATGCATTTCCACCATATCCTATGGAATATCTTAATTCTTTAGCTGCAAGTGGATTACCTTTAGCAAAATTAGTTTTAAAAATTGGTGTTCCAGTCATGCTTCTTCGAAATCTTGATCCATCTAAAGGTCTTTGCAATGGAACAAGAATGATAGTTACAAATATTGGCCGCCGTGTTTTGCAATGTCGAATTATCAGTGGTGATGCTAAATTTGCAGGATCTTCTGTTTTTATTCCAAGAATCAATCTTGATGCATCTGAAGAAGATCTTCCTATTCCATTGCGTAGAAGACAATTTCCTATTTGTTTAGCATTTGCTATGACTATAAATAAATCACAAGGCCAATCAGTCAAACATGTTGTAGAAGACAATTTCCTATTTGTTTAGCATTTGCTATGACTATAAATAAATCACAAGGCCAATCAGTCAAACATGTTGGATTGAATCTTCAATCACTAGTTTTTTCACATGGGCAGCTTTATGTAGCACTTTCTCAATGTACATCAGGTAATCGTATCAAAGTTATTTTATTACCAGAAAATACATCACAAAGAACAACTAATATTATATATCAAGAAATTTTAAGTGGTTTACAAATGTAAGTCACTTTTAATAAAAAAAACAATATATAAAATTATAGCACTTAATAAAATAAATATAAGTAATAGCTGTTGTTAGAAGTATATTATGACAATATATAATATTGAAATTGATTTTAAAATTGAGTTATTTATATATATTTGAAATTTTAACCAAACAAAGTGAGGTTGAGGCTGAAATTTAGCACTGAGTTTTCTATACATATTTAAAGCCTTAACCGAACGAAGTGAGGTTAGGGTGGAGGTTGAGTGACTTATACATACTTGGAGCTCTAACCGAACGAAGTGAGGTTAGAGTAGAGGCTATGTTGGAAAAAGTTTAAAGGCAAAGCTTCCAATGAAATACTAGCTGCATGCTGAAGGCATGAAGCAAAATTGAATTCAAAGCCTTAACCGAACGAAGTGAGGTTAAAGTAGAGACTAAGTTACTTATATATATTTGAAGCCTTAACCGAACGAAGTGAGGTTAAGGTGGAGGCTGAGTTACTTATACATACTTGGAGCCCTAACCAAATGAAGTGAGGTTAGGATGGAGGCTTAGTTGGGAGAGGTTTGGGGGCGAAGCCCCCAACGAGATGCTAGCTGCATGCCAAAGGCACGTGGCACAGCTCGTCTTTATATAATGCAACGATGCCTGGGAAAAACTAATGCTGACCAAGACTGACCAAGAACCTTTCTTTTAGGGTAATAACATAAGAGTTGGCTCATTTTAGCATTAGAAATGCTTATAAAATTCAGATAAAATCACTGAAAAATCAAAAAAAAAAAAATTTGAGGCCTACTAATACACTGACTTTAGTTTTTCTGAGATTTATAAATGCTTAAAGAAATCTGAAAAATTCAAGAAAAATTCAATTTAGCTTACAATAATGCTCTGAGAATTGAGGAAAACTGGGATTAAGCATTGAGTTGTGATTACTGAGGCCTTAACTGAATAAAGTGAGGTTGAGGCTGGGATTAAGCATTGAGTTGCAATTACTGAGGCCTTAACTAAATGAAGTGAGGTTGAGGCTGGGATTAAGAATTGAGTTGTGATGTTTGATTAAAGCCTTGGTAATCACAACTCAATGCTTAATCCCAGCCTCAACCTCACTGGCCTTAACCAAACAAAGTGAGGTTAGGGTGAAGGCTTAGTTGGAGGAGTTTGGAGGCAAAGCCTCCAACAAGCTACAAAATTCGTGCCTTTGGCACGAATTATAGCTCATGTGATTTGAACCCATAACCTCTTGCTGCAGTATTTGTCAGCATGAGGCCACTCAAGAGGTTTAGACTTTGAGGATGTTGCTACTACACCATGCATCTCCAACTAGAATAGATTTGTTAGTTGACTATGATACAAATAATGTATAGATAATTACCAGGGACTGTTGAGAAATTTTTAGCCAGTTTCCAGATTACTCTAGCTATTGCCATCAATGTTGACAGATAATTTGTCAATGTTATTCAGCACTGTTGACACTGCCACCCATCAATAAACATTGTTAATTACCTTCTGCTCACTGTTGCCAATAATGAGCACAATATTCTCAAAAAATGCAAAAAAAAAATCAGAAAAATTAGGAAATAATTACTACATATCAACACCAACACCACTAATCAAACACTGCAATATAGTCTCAATGTGACAAGCTTGAATTTAGAAGAAAAAATAGGTCGATCATCCCAGCTTCTTCTAATCAGAAAGATCAGACTAGGATGACCCACACCCTTGATGTACACTGTAATGACTGTTGATCAACTGTGCACCTGTAACAATGAGCACAGCTATATCATTAAATACCTCAAAAATATCCAGGAAAATTGCTAATCAGTGGAGGAACAAAGGTAAAGTTTTATTTCATGTGCTACTTGAAAATTAATATTTCAATCACAGCACTTGATCAGTTGTTATTGCTCTCACTGCTGGAGTCAACAAGATGTTTGCTCTTGGACATATGTGGGATCTTGTTTCTTATTATCTCTCTATTTCCACTTGACTTCCATACTTTCTTCTTTGGTTGACCATTTTTCTTGTCACTGTCATTCTCACAGGTGTTGGCTTCTTCAGCAAGTACAGTGTCCTGGCATTTGGACTTCTCTCCACTGTTATTTCTCTGGCCTTGTGATTTTCCAGCATCTGACCTTTGTTTCCTCTTCTTCACTGTCAGCTCTCCACTTGCAATCTTTTCCTGTCTGTCTTTGGTATTTTTTGCAGGACTTTGGAATTGAAGTCCTTCTGGCTAGCCTTTGATCACTACACTGTATTATTCAACAATATCAACATTGTATCTCTCATAGCACATGGTAACATTTCAAGCTCCAATAATTTTTTTCTGTAACTAATATTTAATGCTAGAACATCAAAAGAATTTGAACATATACACAGGCCTCCACTTCTAATATTTATGCACTCAGAATGAAATGATGCTATTGTATCAATGGGTTTTTCTTACAAGGTGACTTTATTTCTCTATTTCACATCATCAAAATCAAATTTTACTCACTATAATCCTTTGCACATGCCCATAACTCAAACTTCCTCATAAGCTCTGCAAATGTTATATCAAAAACTTTATTCATAAAGGCAAGAGATTCTTGTGACTCAATCCATCCAGAAACAATAGTGTCATATATGTAACCCCTTGTAAAGAAGGCAAAGACCATTGTTTTATAGTGCTCATGAAGATCTCCTAACTGAGTTATATAAGCAAGTGCCTTATTTACTCTATTTTATTTGAAACTTATCTCTTCTTAAATCCTTAACAAAGCTGCTTGATAGTCAACTGCAGCTGCTTTGTTTGAGCTATAGGCACCCTTCTTTTGATTTTACATATGTCTTCAAGCTCTTTGCAAAGCTCATTTATGTGAGTATCATTGTGCATTCCTTCATTAATTTTTCTTTGAACAGTGTTTTGAATCTTGAATAGAGTCAAGTGATCTCCTTTGTTATGACCTAAAAATGGTATGTGTTTTTTTTTCAGCTATGTAAAATTAGCTAGCTCACTTTCATTAAGCTACTTTCTACAATGAGCAACTAATGCATTCTATACATTGACATGTTGAGGCTGCTTAGAGTAGAGAGCAGCACTTAACATTATACATACTTTTTTAATTTTTAAATTGTGCTTCAAAGCTAATTTATTTGCCAGTTTCTCTTTCTGCTCATGGAAGACATCAATATCATTTTGTAAGGCTTTCTTCTTCTCTCTTTTTTATGTGCGCTAGACCTCTGCTGTTGCCTTTTCAGCTGCACTTTTTTTAACATAGTTTGGACATGCAGATATGATTGGTTTTCCTAGATTTCTTGAGGCATGGGTTGAAGGTTGGTCAATATTTGAGAGCAAAACATTACTCATAGTCTGTACAAAGAGTCAGTTGATTATGTCAAATATTTAAACTTGCATTTTTATTGGAATCTCCAAAGAACCATTGGTCAAAGCTCACTGGACTCTTAAAGGTTTTTTCCTCTTCTACTACTTGTTTTACAATCTTACTTTATACTTATATTCAGACAAATTACAAAATGTCTCAATTGAAAATGTTTTGAGTCACCTTTCAGTAACAAAATAAAATACTTTGCTGCTATTCATTGTATCTCTTCTGGCATCTATTATAGCATCTACTATAGATTGTGAATGTTTTTTTCTTGTGATTGCTATTATATATGAATGTTAATTTATAAATAGCTTCACAGTTGAACAAGCTATTGGTCATATTACTACTAGTCATAAGATAAACTATGACAAAGAATGCTGCAAATCAACTGATTTTTGCCATATTTATGAATTTAAAAATTATATATACAGAGCAAATATCATTAACTTTTTGATTGTCACTATGTACTTGTTTTTTTTATGTGAACAATATGTTTTTATAATCTACTTTATGATGATGACTTGTGATATGCCAATTACAAATGACTACAAAATTTACTGTGAAATTTGAGGCACAAAGTCAAACTCTTAGTGAAAAACTGTAAAGCTTAACATTGTTATTATGCATTTTCAAGACTGTAAACTCTTGCATATTTTTCAAGATTGTTCTTCTTAAATTGAGTTTCAGTTTATTCAAGATTCAAAATTCCCATTCCTGCTCTTGACACATTCATTGCCAATATCAAGAGAGGAACCCAGTTATCACAGCTCATACTTTGCACCAAAGTTGTCATTTGGGATGAAGTTCCAATGCAACACAAAAATGCCATTGACTCTGTCGATCGTGGCTTCAGAGACATCTTCAATAATGACATTTCCTTTGGTGGAGTCACTGTGGTTTTTGGAGGGGACTTTAGGCAAACTCTTCCAGTGGTTCCACATGGACTTAGGCAGCAGATGATTGCTGCTTCACTCAAAAGGGGCCGACTTTGGGATCATCTCTTCCAGTGGTTCCACATGGACTTAGGCAGCAGATGATTGCTGCTTCACTCAAAAGGGGCCGACTTTGGGATCATATTCAAGTCCACTACTTGGTCCAAAATATAAGATTGGATCAGACTGCAGAGAATATTGCTCATGCAGCTTGGTTGTTGGATGTTGGTGCAGGGAAAAATCTAGGACCTGGAGAAACAGTCAAACTGCCTGAAAGAATGATCTGTGATGACAATTCTATCACTGGATTGATTTCTTCCACATATCCTGATATTGGTCATCCTCAAAATGATCAGTATTACCTGGACCAGACTATTCTCTCTGGCAAGAACTCTGATATAGAGGAGATCAATGCAGAAGTTCTAGAGAGGTATCCAGGGGAAGAAAGGATCTTACAGAGTGCAGATTCTGTTCTTTCTGATAACAGGAATCCTGATGGCCTTGCATTATATCCTGTGGAATATCTCAACTCTTTGAAAGCCAGTAGTTTGCCTTTGGCTAAACTGGCTTTGAAGATTGGAGTTCCTGTCATGCTCCTCAGGAATCTGGATACAACCAAAGGACTTTGCAATGGAACAAGAATGATTGTCACTCATATCAGCACCAGAGTCCTCAGATGAATCTGGATACAACCAAAGGACTTTGCAATGGAACAAGAATGATTGTCACTCATATCAGCACCAGAGTCCTCAGATGTTGTATTATCAGTGGAGATGCCAAGTTTGCAGATTCAACTGTTTTGATTCCAAGGATCAATCTAGATGCCTCTGAAGAGGATATGCCAATACCATTACACAGGAGACAGTTTCCAATTCAATTGGCCTTTGCTATGACTATCAACAAGTCTCAAGGGCAATCAGTCAAGCATGTTGGATTGGACCTTCGATTACCGGTTTTTACACATGGCCAACTCTATGTTGCACTTTCTCAATGCACATCAGGAGATCGTATCAAGGTGATTCTGTCAGAAGAAAATACATCAAAAATGACTGCAAATATTGTATATCAAGAAGTCCTTAATGGTTTACAAATGTAAGTGTGATTTTTGATTAACTACTTATTAGTAACTTTATATTTTAGCATCTAACTTGATACTATACATATAACTTGGAATTGTAGCATTATTTCTTGGGTTTACAAATGTGAGTGTGATTGTTAATTACTTACTTATTACTAACTTTTATATTTTAGCATCTAACTTGATATTTGTTGATACTGTACTAATAGAATATATATAACTTGGAATTGTAGCATTATTTCTTGATAAATGTGAAACTCTCTATTTGTCAACAACTTATGTTGGAATTAGTAAGACATAATGAAAATAAGGTTATCATAGAAGCTGAGTTACTAAGATACATATTTGAAACCCCTAACCGAACGAAGTGAGGTTGGAGTGGAGGCTAAGTTACTTATACATACTTGGAGCCCTAACCGAACAAAGTGAGGTTGGGGTGGAGGCTTAGTTGGGGAGAGTTTGGAGGCGAAGCCCCCAACGAGCTACGAAATTTGTGCCGAAGGCACAAATCATAGCTCATACAATAATAATAATAAAATTATTATATAATCATTTGTGGAAACAAACACTTATGTAATTGTTCATGGGAATGAACACTTACATAATGGTTTGAGAACGAGAATGGTCAAAAAGATTAAAAGGACAACTATATATCATGATGCACTGCAGAGAAGTCGAACCTGCCGGTTATGCACAATATAGAATATCAATTTATAAATATTTCCCACTGAACTATAACAGGGACTTACTACAAGGGCATGGTGTACATAGAGATTGGTCAAAAGACAACATCACACGTTATTAAGTCAGAATATTGTTTCAAACTTTATATATGTAATCTAACCATTTCATATCATTGCATCACAATCCCATGGTTATATTGTCTTTCATCATCATCTATACTCAAGACTCTTGAACAACACTAAGGTTCTTGTTGACTTTATTCTCAGTAACTATGATTGTATGTACATATATGAGCAGGCACATATCAGCTGTGCCATTCTCATCAACAATGAACATGATGATGTTCCAGAGTTCAAGAGATATTGCCTGTTTCATCCTGTGAGCATTCTAGCCATCTTCAGATCAACGTTCAACATTCACTCCTGACCAACTCTGAGTTTAAGTACATAGTAGCTTGTGCTGCTGTCTGTGACCTTGCCATTGGCTGACGCACTTGTGTGTGTGTTTCCAAGCACTTCTCTGGCTCTGGCTGTAGGTGCCTCTGTCTCTGTCTCTGTTTCTGGTACAACAAGCAGGATAGATGCTGAGAAAAAGACTTGGAAGAAGTGAAGAAAGATGCTTGTATCTGTGCTTGTTTCCTTGTTCTTGTTGTCAAAACTAAAGCCAAAGCAAAATTTGACGCATTTATCAAAGTTAAAGCCTCACTCTGAGTCATGTTCAAATCATGTGAAGATTACAAATAAATAAATGGGCCATATCATTGACAATAGATCATCTAGTCTTTCATCACATGGATCAAAATACTTGATTATTTCTTGGTAAAGCATACATAGCATGTTTTTGTAAGTGACTATAGATATTCTTGTTATAAGGATAATCGTCATTGTATTCCAGTCTGCTATGCTAATCTAGTTATTTGAAATGTACAATTCAACGCTATCATATCAAGATTTGGAAACACCATAGCACTCTTTCATGTCGGAGTCCATATTATGGAAAGAGTGGCTTTTGTCATAATTAGTTTGTATAGGCATGTTAGATCTTGTCATTGTTTTTTTTTTTTTTTTTTTGGAGTAGCATTTGATTTGGTTTTAGACCTTGTCATTGTTTTTTTTTTTTTTTTTTTTTTGAAGTAGCATTTGGTTTGGTGTTAGACCTTGTCATTGTTTTTTTTTTTTTTTGAAGTAGTGCTTGGTTTGATGGTGTAGTCTGCGCCATAGGTATGTTTTTTTTTGGCTCTATTTATTTATATACAGTGTGGATGAAATTTCATTCTTTATGTACAGTTCAGACTATATATACCAGGTATTCCAGGTAACTGTATATGCATAGAACAAACATGATAGTTCTTGTGTACATTAGTATAGTAGTACCGTCATCATCATCTTAATCGTCATTTTTTAACAAGTATGCATCTATCAGATATTTGTTGACATTTATTAACTCTTGACAGTGGGACTCTAGTGCAATCGGCATTAGCTATTATCATTTAGTTTAAATGTGATGTTACTTATCTATTTTTTGTACTAGAGTCATCAACTGTTCATTCTTCATTTTCACTTCATTGATAGCTGCATCTGATAAGTAAGGCTGTAATGTCAGTATGTTGGTAGAAAATTTAATATTGAGAGTGGTGCTTGCCTGTATTATCGATGGCTTTTTCTGCATGGGCTAAAAGGCTGTACACTGTGTAAATAATCAATCAAGGTCATATCCAAAAGAAGCAATAAATAAGATTGTCACATACATCTTTTGTTATTTTTTATCATAGCACAATACTTTTCTGTCATAGACTTTAGCTCCATTTTTGTATCTCTGTTAATTGAAGATGAGGAGTTGGCTGGTGTAGAAGATTGTTGGTTCTGATTTGTATTTATGAGAGGAGATGTGAGTCGCAAATTGAAGATGAGGAGTTGGCTGGTGTAGAAGATTGTTGGTTCTGATTTGTATTTATGAGAGGAGATGTGAGTCGCAAATAGAGTGTTGAGATGTGTTTTAATAGTGGTTGCCTCATGTTGCTGATTAAGATATGTTTGTATACTATACTGGTACGAGCTACGATTCGTGCCTTCGGCACAAATTTTGTAGCTCGTTGGGGGCTTCGCCTCCAAACCCCCCCCAACTAAGCCTCCACCCTAACCTCACTTCGTTTGGTTAGGGCTCCAAGTATGTATAGAGAACTCAGTGCTTAATCCCAGCCTCAACCTCCACCCTAACCTCACTTCGTTTGGTTAGGGCTCCAAGTATGTATAGAGAACTCAGTGCTTAATCCCAGCCTCAACCTCACTTTGTTCGGTTAAGGCCTCGGTAATCGCAACAAGTATGTATAGAGAACTCAGTGCTTAATCCCAGCCTCAACCTCACTTTGTTCGGTTAAGGCCTCGGTAATCGCAACTCAGTCCCTCTTCCACAACTCTCAAAGCATTATTATAAGCTAAATTGAATTTTTCACATCTTATTCGGCATTTATAAATCTCCAAAAAAAAAACAAAAATCAGTATATCAGTAGCCCTTGAATTTTTCCTGAATTTCTGTTGATTTTCCTGGAATTATTTGAGCATTTTCACTAACATCTTCTGAAAAACACACCAATTGAATTTTTCTTGAATTTTTCAGATTTCTTTAAGCATTTATAAATCTCAAAAGAAAATCTAAATCAGTGTATCATTAGTCCCTGAATTTTTCCTGATTTTTTAGTGATTTTCTTGGGATTTTTTAATACTCAAATGAGCCAACTCTTATGTCGTTACCCTAAAAGGAAGGATCTTGGTCAGCCTTGGTCAGCCTTACTAATCAGATAGTTCCCACGAAACGGTTGTCCCATATATTATAGACGAGCTACAATTCGTGCCTTCGGCACGAATTTCGTAGCTCGTTGGGGGCTTCGCCCCCAAACCCCCCCCAACTAAGCCTCCACCCTAACCTCACTTCGTTCGGTTAGGGCTCCAAGTATGTATAGAGAACTCAGTGCTTAATCCCAGCCTCAACCTCACTTCGTTCGGTTAAGGCCTCGGTATTTCACAACTCAATGCTTAATCCCAGCCTCAACCTCACTTCGTTCGGTTAAGGCCTCGGTATTCTTCAACTCAGTCCCTTCCACAACTTTCAAAGCATTATTGTAAGCTAAATTGAATTTTTCTTGAATTTTTTGGATTTTATTAAGCATTTATAAATCTCCAAAAAACTAAAATCAGTGTATCAGTAGCCTTTGAATTTTTCCTGATTTTTGAGTGATTTTCCTGGGGTCTTTGAGCATTTTCTACTAACATCTTCTGGAAAACAGACCAATTGAGTTTTTCTGAAATTTTTCACATTTTCCTGAGCATTTTATAAATCTCAGAAAAACTCAAGTCAGTGTATCAGTAGGCCTTGAATTTTTTCTGATTTTTCAGTGATTTTATCTGAATTTTCTAAGCATTTCTAATGCTGAAATGAGCCAACTCTTATGTTATTACCCTAAAAGGAAGGTTCTTGGTCAGCCTTGGTCAGCCTTACTAATCAGATAGTTCCCACAAAACGGTTGTCCCATATATTATAGATATTGTATGGTTGCAAAAGACTTCTACAGAAATCATGAGATCAATGGTGATAATGTCAATTGAATTAGGTTACTAGTATACTAAGGGGTATTTTTCAACTTTATTTATAAAAATAGCAATTGCAAAAAAGGTAATGGACGTACTTAATAGTCTGAGAAGTTCATGCCATATATTCAGTCCTGAGTTAAAAGAAGGTAATGGACATACTGAATAGTCTGAGAAGTTTGTGTCACCTGATTAGCTTTGAGTTAGAATATAGATGAAAGAGATAATGGACATACTAAATAATTTAAGAAGGTTATGTCACTTTGTCAGCCTTGAGTTGGGCTGTGCAGGTAATGTTGAGAATTAGACGGATCAGACAATGATTTTTGGGTCTGAATTCAAAAATATTGAGAAATAAGCGCTAAGCACTTGGTGTGTTTATTCAAAGCAGTGGTACTGCAAAAGATGTTGGTGGATGGAAAGATGTTGAATTTATAAAGTGAGTCCTTGTTGCGTGATTTGTTGAAGGCATTTGTAGATTCAAGTTAGTGGTTATTTGTTGGAGGCACATCATCAAAAAAATAGTCATCACAGAAGAGGTAATTGGATGTACTAATAGTCTGAGTGATCTGAGATGTACCACCTAGTTAGTCTTGAGATGGGCTGTGCAGGTAATATTGAATTAGATAATGACTTTTGGTTCAAATCCAAAAATTGTGTTGAAAATGAGTACTTGACCATGTTTTATTTTGCTGTTGGCATGGCACTCTCATTAATATTATTAAAGATCTCTAGTGCTAAGAAAGCGTCATACTTTGCTGCTAATATAAATAAGTCAAATTGATTTCAAAAATTCATCTTTTGTTAGGTAATTTGTTAAAGAATGCATATACAGTGTGTATATGGCAGTGCAGTGGTTGTGAATTTACGTTCTATTCTGAATTTATGATGAAGTAGACATGACTGGCAGCTCTGATAAGGACAATAAAATGTCATGATCTTTGTCAGAACTTGGTATGTTTTACTAGTCCTTCTTATTGAATAAGGAATATACTTACTGAAAGATAAGTTAATTGATATATTCCTATTCCTAATAAGCGAAACATAGCACATACCTTAGTTAAAGCTTAAAAAGCTTAAGCTTAAATATTTAAACATGTGGCTTCAAAAATTGAAGACATTTAGCACATACCTTAGTTAAAGCTTAAAAAGCTTAAGCTTAAATATTTAAACATGTGGCTTCAAAAATTGAAGACATTTTCTAACATGCAAGGAATAACCTCAATCTACAATCTATCTATGCTATATCTCGGAACTATGACCCAATATATCAATGAATAATTTTATATTTAGCTCAATATTTCTAAGCTCTTGGGTACAAGCATGGATAAGAGTAGCCAAAGTGATGGATCTTAGCTTTTTTGATGATAAATTGTTGCAATAGGCAAACAGCTGAGTGAGAAGAAACAAGTCTTACTCCTAAAATTATAATACTTGATTTTTTTCTCATTTGAAAGATTAGACAATGTCATGAGGGTCTTCTGTGCAATCAGGAATACCTCAGTCATCTCAGTTATCTACATATTGATTAAGTTTGACAACCGATTATATAATCCTTCATCTAGACAAACACTCTATTTTTGAAATAGAAATAAAAACTAAATTCCCAACTAAACCCCACATATGATTATATAAGTATTTGTCTGGATGACTGCTTATATAATTCTTTATCTGAGCACTTTATTTTTCAAGTTGAGTTAGCGATCAGTAATTCATTGACATGGTCCTGATTCAACCTACATGTTGTCGGGGGAGTGCTAACTCCGATAAACGTAGTATAAAATACAGCAGTATTCATGGCTTCTTTGTTGTGAGCTTCATCCCTGATCAAATATAAAACATCACCAACCACTCCGCCAAGTTTTTCAATCAATGTATGACTGTGTCTGCGCAAGTGTTTGGCCCAGACAGCGTCACAAGCAGTGAGGTTTTTGAGAGAACCAAGTTTGAGGTCGAGGTTGAGATGTTTCTGAAAAGTGAAGCTGACAGGAGAGTCACGACCAACCATGGCTGAATTCACTGGCAGAGAAAACAAGAGTAGAAGAAAAGAGAAAAGAGAGCAAGAGACTAGCATGTTGGGAAGTCTAAAGAGGATTCAATATGAGGTTGGGCTAATTTATATATTGGACCATTGACATGGAGCATCAGTATCAAATGGTTGTCTAACAGTCAAGCAGACATGTAGCAGCCAGCATCTCTGTTTGATGCGCTGCTTGTGATAACAAATCTTCAGTGAGCAGAATATGATTGCATCCATAACTATAATGAAATGTCTGTTGTGAATTATTCCTAGTATATAGTCTTGATGAACAAGTTGGTCAAACTTCTGCAGTAGAAAATCTCATAGGATCTTACAGATTGAATGACGGTAATACTTCTAGTCAGTTGGTCACAAATGATCACCTCCACAAACTTTCACGGTTGTCCACTTGGGCATTGTCCTCCTTGCAAAGCCGAATTGATATAAAGCCCCTGGATTCCTTATGTGTATAAAATATGTGTGACAGGATATGAGATTCAATGGCATGAAGATAGAACTTCATCATGATGAACAAACACCATGCTTAGAACTATCAGCAACCTTTGAATGGAGGGGAAATCTGTCATTTTTCCAATTAAATGAAGTGCATGAATGTTGATGATTGTTATGAATAATAAGTTTGTCGTGCAGAAATGTATGTGGATAATCCACAGCAATGGAGGGACAACAGTCAGTTGTGGGGTATATACACTTCAGGCAAATTCTACCCTCAGAAACAGGTCACATGACTTAGAGTCGCATGTCATGTTTTTAATGAGAATTCTCTGCTATTTACTGAGGTGTATACCCACTTCAAGAAGCTTAAGTAGTTCTGGAGAAACAAATAAGTATCACATCTTTCTGCTTAAGCTCATATCTTTTCTGGAGAAATGCAGTTGTCTATAAGTCACATGTCCTATTCCTAACACTTTTTAAAAGGTCACTAATTCACTGACCATCTTGTCAACATGAAGCGAGCACAAAGTATATGCAACTACCCCCGTCCATCTCTGGTGCTCGGTGCCGATGACTTGGGAATGCTTCATGAGGCTGACGAGACAAATGAAGATGTTCTCCGTCAACAAGTGCTTGACAAAGACCATGAGAATGACAAGGTGTGCATCGTTCTCTTCTTGCCCACTTTGCTATTTTGTAAGTAGCTAATGTAGAAGGACAGCTTCAAATGCAAATACAGATTCTGCAGGTGCAGCTCGCACAGTGGCCACCTTTGGAGCCTGTTCAACAGCTAGAAAAGGAATACAAGAACCTTGATCTGTTGCTGCAAGGAACACAACGAGAGAATGAATGATGCATGGCTGAGCTTGACAGATATATTATCTATTCCTTGAGTTATTGTTAATAATTTTGTATGATGAAGGGTCCAGAAACATGAGAAGATGCTCAAACAGGCACTGGTGTGGCTTGTGAGAGAGAATTGGCAGGTTCATTGCTAGAATGATCCAATGTTTCTCTGATAAGGAGGTCTTTCCACTAGTTGACACTCGATATCACCCCTATTACACACAGCATGCCAGCTTCATCAAGCCCCTCTATAATATGACATCAAACACCAGTGGCTGCAAGCAATGCAGAAAATAGTGATATGTCTGTGCATGTAGAACAAGTCTGCATGCTAGTCCTTGGAATGGAGCAACACCTTCAGATGAGGGAAGAGAAATTAATAAAGACCATAGAGAAGGCAAAAAGTGAAGCAAACAGGTTCAAAAAGCAGCATAAAGCATTGGGCATATGAATACTGGACAAGGTGCTTGTTGCACATCTTATACCTGGATGATACAATGCATTTTTGTGAGTATACTGTTTCAATTTTTACTTTCTTAGCTTGAATGCAGTAAGTAGTCATGCATGCCCTTTATTTGATATGTGAATGTGGATATAACAGTAGCAGACAATGGTAATAAAACAGGCAAAGTTTAAAGTCATGATGATGATGATGATGATGATGATGATGATGATGTTGAATCAATAATTTGATTTGAACAAGTAAATGAGACAAAAGAAGTACTAATATAAGAAACTTAATAGAAACTTCTAGAACATTCCAGAGCATCACATGATCTGCAGTAAACTTGTGAGGAACTGAGACGTTCGAGCATGTTAAAGAACCCTTTCTCTTACTTATGTAAGAGAGTCGGGAAAGAGGACAGTCCTTTGGTGGCCAGTCCAATTCCCTGATTTCAACCCTATTGAACATCTCTGGGAGTACTTCAAAGAGCAACTTAGACAGTATGAAACACCTCCTTATGGTGTGCATGTAACGGACTCACACTTGTTACCAGCATCAACAATGCTATAATTCTTCAGTAGAGTATTACATAAGCTTAACATCTTGTATTTACTCTAGTTCTAGTCAAATCTGATACTGCGGTCTGATTTAGCACTGTGTGGAACACACAAGATAGTTCTAGCCCATAACCTCAGGTTACATTTTTTTAAATCTTCTGCTATCGGCTTTAAACTCTAGGCTTGTTACCGACTAGGCAACTATCATCAAAACCTCTCGATTTTCTGTTGGAATCACATCAAAAACGTGCTTCCATGACTGGCTCTCTTGATCCGGATCCTCCGTTTCCAGCTGCAGACACAGGTGACCTACCTGTGCTTCAAGCTGTAAAGACGCAATCTGCATCAGCATATCAACCTCCGCCAAAGCAGGACGAAAAAATTCCTCACAATGTCAGCACGAGCTTTGGAATGCCTGGTGGGCTATCTGTATCATGGATAATGTTCATCGTATAATCTGGTGGTAAACTAGGAGAGAGATCCGTGGTATCAGGAATGTCACTGCCAGCGAGCCAAATGCCTTCATTGATGTATCCAGTATTGCCTGAGAGCTCATCAGCTCAGTCTGAGGGTCAACCGGACCTTACCCAGTACTCGGAAATGGTACAAGGCAGTGCGTTTGTGCATAGTACCCTATTCCAGACTGCATCTACGGAACAACATTTGGAGTATGTGGCAGATACTGCCACTGGATCAGGACCATCATTGTTGACGACACAAGAACGGAAGCAAGGACCAGCAATAGTGGTCAGTAGGGAAGACGACGAGGTCGTGAGGTTGGAAGAGGCGTTGCCAGCGCCTGGAATTCCAGAGTTGCACAGAAGGGCCAGCAAACAGCCGCAAGTGAGGCATGAAGGCCTCAGAAGAGCTATGGACCTAGAGTCCAAGCTGGAATCCTCAGATGATGAGGAGAGCAAAAGGTTGCATTTGACCTCGTCTATCCAGTTACAGCTGGTGTTGGACAGATATCTGTCGGTCGCAAAGGAATCGACGTGAAAGCGTCTGCAGCTTTATATAGTAAAGCACTTACAGTTGCTGGCTGCTAGGAGCCACGATGTACCCCGTGCAGATTCAACTGAATATATCGAATTATTTGTGCATATCTTCAAACTCGAAGTGGTTGAATACCTTAAGTGCAGAGCGGCATGAGGGTCCACAGTCTCAATGGCCACTCTGGCCGACTCAGTGGAATGTGAGATGAGTGTGCACCGACGAGCACCATTAATTGCTGACGCAATGGAGTTGCTTAATGTGCCTTGTCAGGCCAATAAGTCTCAGCAAGACTACGTTAGGCATCAGAACACCGCAAACCGTCAACGCATTGTCAGCGGAGTGCCTCAGCAGGCATTGTCCAAGGTAGAGACTGTGACGACGACTCCGGCAGAGCCAGAGGCACTACTTGCAGTGCAGGAGGTTAAGACACCTTGAAAGCAAGTTACTATCAAAGAAGAGGTGGACAAAGTCCACATTCTTGAGGAGCAAATGCAACCACAAAGCATAGTGCGACGTGTCCACCTAGTGGACAACTGGAATGAACATGTCAATTACCAGAGGATATGCAACCAGGACTTGCGCGATCATGGTGCATCATTGATTAATGACCAGGGGGTAGCCTTTGAAGGGCATGAGGGTGTAATGCCTGTCGATGACATGCGGCGACAATTCACAGCTCAAACTGCTGAACCGGACAGAGATCTGGGTGGTAGTGATAATAGTAGTGACCACTATGAGCGGAGGGAGCCAACTCGTCGCAATAACAACAGTGGAGGGCATGATCGTAGAAATGACAATCGAGACGATAATAATCGTCATGATAGTGGCAGGCAGGCTGGTGGATTACCAGCAGAGCCACAAGTGAGGCAACAGCCCACCCCACGGCCAGAAAGAATGGCCAATGAACACCTGTTTTGCAGTTCCTGGGCATTTTCAATGCCCACACCTCATGAATTGCGTAAAAGTACGCCTGGAATGAACGAGGCAGTCAGGATCCATATGGATCATATGCATGACTGTCTTACTTGTTTGGTGGACGATTCCCTTGGAGTCAGGTTTAAATTCCCTGCTGGAGTAAGTCCCCGCAAATCCGATGGTAAGCACATACGTGCATATGCCAGAGGACATAGGTTCTCCCAGTTGGAGGACTGGGCCATGGACGTTTGCTACCACCTGGCAGCCTGCTGCTATGGTAGAGACAATATGGACCAGGAAAGGATATTTGTGCTACACAAATTTATAGAGGGAGAGGCACAGAATTGGTTCCGTTGCCATGTCCTCCACATTAATTGCAACAAATCACATTGGATGTTTGAAGAAGTCCTGATAGGACTTTATAATCGCTTTGTCAATGCTGCTACAATGCAGGAAGCTTGTGATGCCTTTAGAAAGGCAGTATATGACACTAAGACTGGCGTCCAGACCTTTTATGATGACCTGGTGGGTCATGTGCAGAATATGGCTGTCTATCCAGACGAATACACCATTCACGAGACATTCCTGGACAGAATACCCGCAGACATGAGGAGAGTGTTAATATGCAATGACAATTTGTCTCCAGAGGTCAATACTGTGACTGAATTTTTGGTGTATGCCATTTGTTATGAATAGTTAACATGGACTGCGAACCATTATGAGCAGTGTAGTTCATGCCGAGGAACCGTGAACCGTCAGGCAGTGAAGGTGGGAACTTTCCTGGCCAAATGGACGGAGATGAAGAACAATCGCAATCCGCAATTTGTTGTCTGCAAGTCAATCCCTGGAGGCCAACGACCTTGATCAAAGCCTGCTGGACAATTGCCAGCGAAGGATAGTTGACCCTTTTTGGATCAAAACCAAGTAGCGGCGAAAGGGGTAGTAGCACCTGTGGCGCATATGGCAAGCAAACCCACTGAGGGCCCAGGAGCGGCCCAGAGAAGGCCTGCTGGAGACCCTTTGGCATGCTACAACTGTGTCAGGAGCGGGCATTTTGCTAAGGAATGTCCCTTCCTGCCTAAGGCACACATCCGAGCGGCCCATATGGCTGCGGCACCTAGCGATGTTGTCAGTGACAACAAGGATGATGAGATCATCGAAGAAGTGGAGGAAGAGCCGCAGGTAGAGGCTGACAGGTCAGAAGTGGATGATGCCGAGAGCATCCAGATTGATGGCAATGAATACGTCACAGTGGACGTGTACAACAGTGACTATTATGCTCGTGATGATGAGGAGGAATACCTGTTTGCACTGACTGAGTGCCATGGAGATCAGCGTGTCCGAATGAGACGTGTAACCCTGCAGAAGGCAACTAATAAGTTGCAGCGGCCACGCTATACTCCCGAGGAGAAGGAGTGCCTGGTCACGTATGTTGATGTCAACAGACATCCGGCATGGACACTGTGGGACTCAGGGAGTACCACTACGGGCATTACGCCCCAGTTTGCTCACGTCAACGCGATTTGCGTTCATGAACTGGAGGAGCCATTGATGCTCCAGTTGGGGACTGTAGGGAGTTGCACCATGGTGCAGTTGGGCACTGAAGTAAGAATAAAGACGTCAGGGATATTGACCAAGGAATATGTAGACATAGCAAATTTTGATCGCTACAACATGATCATTGGTATGCCGTTTATGCGTAAGAACAAGGTGTCATTGGACTTTGTGAATGACATGGTCGTTGTAAATGGTACGCCTTTGAAGGCGGAGAAAGTTGTGTTGAATGACACAGATGGTCGTCTGAGGCGCTATCGCACAACTGAAAAGCAGTGTGATGAACGCAACTGACTAGATGGTCGCAAGAGAGTGACTGTACAGGAGGTAGAGGACAAACCGGTCCCACTGAGAAGCCTGCCAGCAGAGTCGCCAGCTAGACTAATGTCGGAAGAAGAGTTTCAAGGAACTCTGGAGAAGGGGAAGCACCCGGAGGTGACTGGGTGTATCAATGGAGTACAGCGCAAGACTGAGCATGGTAAATGCGTGGTGGAGTCGCTAGAATGTCAGCCGACTAGCTCTTGAGTGAAGGTTGAGGACTTTGTCAAGGACAAGGTATACAGTACAATGGGAACTGTGGAAAGCACAAGGTTGCTAAAGGATTGACCAGTGCCTCGGCCAGTAGTGCAATGGGTGTATGACCCACGAATGCCACAGGAGTAGAATGAATTGGTGGCGTCAATGGTGATGCAGACTATGGGAAGGGTGCAGGCAACCTAGATGGGAGAAGTGTACCATCACACACGAGAGGACGAGATTTCCAAAACATCGGATATCATATTTGATGGACTCTTGCTGAAAGCAAGAAGCATGCAGTCGTTGGCAAGTACGACAAGAAAACAACCAGTTGTAAGGTTGAATCCGAGAGATCTCACAGAGGAGCATGTACATGCCTTATAGGAGCGATTTGAACCAAAGGTTCAACTGCGTATAGCACCCATAGCAAAAGGAAAAGGTAAGGCTGTGAGCCTTACAGAGGAGGATATCCCTCGATTGCGCCAGCAATGGCAACAGGAGTTTGCTGATATTGTCAATGGAACAAAGGAAGAGCTTCCTCCGTGGTGGGAGGTTAATCATGAGATTAACCTCATTGACAATAACAAGCAGTACAAATATCATTTGCCTTGCTGCCCACGAGCACTACAGGATTGACTTTGTGAAAAGACGAATAGATACATAAACGCAAGGTGGTGGGAACCACGACCAGCGGTGCAAGCTGCACCCTTACTTTGTATCCCCAAGAAGGATGGAATGTTGAGGACTGCATTGGATGCGCAACAGTGCAATGATAACACAGTCAAGGATGTCACACCTCTTCCAGATCAGGAAGTCATATGCGAAGATGTTGCGACAGCAAAGTATAGGTTGAAAATTGACCTAACAGATGCGTATAACGAGGTTCGCATATGTGAAGAGGATATACCAAAGACGCTGTTCTTGTCCCTGATGGGGACGTTTGTGAGTAACATCATGCAGATTGGTGATTGTAATGCACCAGCGACATTTCAGAGGTTGATGACCTCAATCTTCCAAGATGTAATTGGGAAGTTTATGCATGTCTATTTGGATGATATATTCATTTTTTCTGACTCCATTGAGGAGCATGAGCAGCACCTACAAGTCATATTTGAACAACTACGCAAGGCTAGCCTCTATCTCAAATGGAAGAAGTGCGAGTTGTACGCGACGAGTATAGATTGTCTCAGTCACGTTATTGATGAGAAGGGTATTCACCCGGACACAGATAAGCTCGACCAAATTTGAGAGTGGCGTACTCCACACACATATAATGATATCCAACAATTTGTTGGACTTGTAAACTATATTGGCAACTTTTTGCCAGACATCACTGCATATACAGGGCCACTTATGGCCATGACCCAGAATGGGTCCCCTTTTCACTGGAGACCGCTGCATCAGCAGTGCTTTGAGATGATTAAGCGCATTTGCGCAAAGACGCCAGTCATTTGGCCAATTGATCCACGCCTTGATGAGCCCATATGGCTTATATGTGACACATCGAAGACTGGGGTTGGAGCCATGTTTGGCCAAGGTAAAACGTGGCAGACTTGCCAACCAGCAGGATTTATGTCCCGTAAATTCACTGCTGCCCAGCAGAATTATGCTGTACATGAGTTAGAAATACTCACGATCCTGGAAGCCCTCCTAAAATGGGAGGATAAACTGATGGGATACAAGATCCACATCATTACGGATCACAAAGCACTAGAGTTCTTCAAGACTCAGGTGCACTTGTCTCCACGGCAACATTGCTGGATTGACTACATGTTGCGGTACCAGTTCGACATCACCTATGTAAAAGGTGAATTGAACAAAGTCGCGGATTGCCTATCTCGATATTTTGAGAGTGATACTTGAGATGACATCCATGACACGCATGACTATGTCCAGGTGGACAAACGTATTGACCCAGAGGGTGAAGACTTGCCCCTGCATTGGTTCCATGAGATCAAGGAACATAGGATTGAGTTACGTGCCATGCAAGCGCAGGAAACACGTCGCAGTAAGTAACTGCACAAACAGCGAGAAGCTTGCGATATCAAGGCCCAGGTGCTGGTGGAGCATGAGGCCCCTCAGCCAAGTGAAGAGACAAGGCAAGGGGTGCCTCTGAGAGGCACTGATATGACACTCCAGCAGATGCTGGAGTCACAGGACCATAATCCTGCACCGGCCGACTTAGGCAATGTGCAATTCCGCACACGTATCCAGCAGGGATACAAGGATGATAATCTCTTTTTAGAGATTCTGAACAATACCCAAGTGCATCCACGCTTCAGGGTGGAGCAGCAGCTCGTCTACCTTACCAGATCCATTGGGTCCAAAGTCATCTGCATTCCCTGGGAGAGGTCGTTAATCACAACTATCCTGGACCAGGCCCATAGAGTAGTGGGCCACTTCGGAACTCAGAAAATGCTGGACTATGTGCGGCGCTGGTACTGGTGGCTGCAAATGGCCAAAGAAGCGAGCCAATTCTGCTCGACATGCAAGCTATGTCAACGGTCGAAAGTATCGACATTAAAGCCACCAGGAAAGCTTCATTCGCTTCCTATACTGGTCAAACCCTGAGATTTGATTAAGATGGATTTTATAGGTCCGTTTTCCGAGTCGAAAGGGTTTAACTACCTCTGGGTAGTGATCTGCAGAATGACCAGTATGGTCCATCTCATTCCAGTGAGAACCACCATGACAGCGTCGGACTTGTCGTGGATCTATCTCAAGGAGATAGTGTGCCTTTATGGATTGCCAAATTTGATCATAAGCAATCAAGATGCTAAGTTCACTTCCAAATGGTGGATGGAGCTGCACAAACTGCTCGGAGCAAAGCTGCTCATGTTGACGTTGTTTCATCCACAAACAAATGGTCAGACAGAACGTGTGAATAGAAATATCGTGCAAATATTGCAAGTGTTTGTATGCCCTGATCAGAAGGACTGGTGATAGGATCCCATATAGGATCAGCGCATCAACGGCAGGCGACAGCAACGCGGCACTGACTCAAGATACCTTAGCGCGCGCTAATTAACCAATTTTGGCGATATTTAATGGCCGTGCACGGCAAGAAGCAGATCCAATCAGTGATAACGCCGACGGCAGACAGAATGACAACTGACAGATAGCATCAGCCACTGACGACAGCGCTTAGGGAGAAGCCTGATGATCTCTCAAAAACTGACGGACAGCTTGGCGTTTGACCTTGGCGTCTGACACCGCTTAGCGCTTCGATTCGGCACCTGACATTGCTAAGCACTTTGGACAGACAGAAGGGTGATGGATTGATGATTTAGCACCGCGATCTGCCGCCTGGTGGCGCTAAGGGTCTTGAATGGACGGTAGGGATCTGAAACCGTTGGAGCTACCCCTATGAAATTTTCTAGTTTACCGCACTTTGGCGTCATTAGCCACTGGCGACGGTGAACTCATTGTAGTATAAAAGTACTTGCCGACTTGTAAAGAGAACAATAGACCAGAGTTTCCTGCTCCCCTTACTTCAGTCTCCCTTACGCTCCAGAGCTCATTTACGGTTGGCAATGTCAAACTTGTTGGCAGTTGCAGACTCTCGCCAACACTCGACACACTCGTGCCTTGCAGCTACGGCAGGCATTATCGACGCTTAGACCTCGCTAAGCTTATCGTGCTCTTGCCGCTAACATTGCCGTGTTCGCTTACCACTTCTTCATAGGTGCTTTACCTTAGCGCTGGACACTTGCCAACTCCACTTACCGACTTTTACCCATTTTCACAGGCGCGTTCTCTGGGACCTGCCCGGGACTCCTCACATCACTTATAGCGCGCCCAACGCAAGCAATTGGTACGGTAACACTACAGTTACACTTGTTACTGACCAAACTTTGGGCGTCATCACTGGGTGGATAGATATCCACTTGTTGAATTTGTGATAAACATGAGCATCTCTGAAACCACAGGGTATTCACCCTTCAAACTCAATAATGGCTACATGCCATCCATGATTTGTGAACTTCGCACTGACAAAGCTATTCATGTGGGAGTAAAGCAGTTGGCGTGCAATGCGCTAAGGAACTTGGCAGATGCTCATGATGTGATTATAGAATCGTGCATATGGCAAACAAAGCATGCAAATAATCGCAGACGTGATGATCTGGACATCGAGAAAGGGACCCTAGTGTACCTCTTGACAAAGAACTTGAACCTGCCGAAAGGCAGGGCGAGTAAGCTGTGTCTGAAGTGGATTGGACCATATAGGGTCCTAGAGGCCGAGCCCAGCACATCTAACTACGTGCTGCAAGCGCGCAGGATAGTCCCTAAGTTCCATGTGTCACTGTTGTGACCGTACCTGGCCAATAGTGATGTGCTCTTTCCTAATCGCGCAACTCCAGAGCCGTATGACTTTGGAACTGGTGAAGACCAGGAATGGTTCGTAGATGACCTCATTGGTCATAGGTGGATAAGGGGAAACCTCGAGTTTGAGGTGAGGTGGAGCTTAGGTGATACTACCTGGGAACCGCTAGTGAATTGCAAAGATCTTGCAGCGATAGACAGGTACCTAAAGCTGCAGGGCATGAAACACCCTCAACAGCTAGCAAAACATGCATAACGTGCATGTGGTGGTGGAATGTGGACGAAGTCCACTTTGATAGCCGGTAACTAACCAGGTGGCTACTGATTGTGGCTGTTTACATGACTATGATTGCTGGTGAGAGGCTGGGTGGCATGTATTTATAGTTATGTACACCACTGGTGGAGTTGGGAGATTGTTTTTTCTCTGTTCTTTCCTCAGTCCCAATACACGTAGCTGACGTGTTGCTTCAAAATGGCCTATTGGGGGCTGCAAAAGAGTGACCAGAGCCTGCAAGGCTCTAGTGGAGGGGGGAGACCCCTGAATATACATATGCGAGAATATCCTGCCCAGTACCAGAGGCAGCCGCCATATCCAGCAGCGAGCCAGTATCAGTCAGTGGGCGTGGCCTACCCAGGCTGTGAGGAACCGCTCCCATACCAAACTCCCTTCTATTCACGAGAGATGGATGTTGACAACAAAGGGTGCTATGAGCACCCAGAGGATAGCATGCGCCACAAGCGCTATTACCAGGAACCGTCATCGTGCTTGTCTGCATCGATACCAATGTATGTGGGTGTGGTGATGGGGCCGCCATTGGTACCATAGATGCATCGGCCCATGGTGGAATTGTATGTTGAACCTGCGCCACAAGCGCAGGAGTTGTTGGTGCCAGACGCACTCCTGAGCAGACTGGAAGCAGCAGGACAGCCAGTTCCTTCAACTGCATCCTTTCTGCAGGACAGTCTGGCCATGATGGTGATGGAGGAATTGCTCAATCAGATTGAGCTGATGAAGAGGCAGTGCATTGCAGCGCTGGAGCAGATCGAATGCACATCTAAGCGCAAAGTCTCTACTTTTGAGGAACTGACTGCTGAGGTCAAGAGGGCCAAGTATCAGCCCACTCAAGCATCAACCCTCCACGGGCCAGGATGCCACTGGCCATGCAATCTGCACGCCCCAAGCAGCCTGCTCAGCCTGTTGCGTCGTCATCACGGTTGGCTGCTCCGGCCCTTCAGGCCTCCTTGTCTCTGGGTCAGCAGGAACCCACATTGTCTCAGGCTCCACCTATGGGGCCCAAATCCGCTGCTGTAGCGCCAAGAGCATCCGTTACCATCACTCCTCGTGCTGAGCCTGGAGGGAGAACGCTGGCACAAAATGCACCTGCCCCTCCAGTGGCTCAGCCACCATTTGAATCATCCACCCTGGCCAAGTTGGGGCCTTCACATCAACGTCGAGGCCATAAGCTGCCTCTTGATGCCTCCAAACTGGAGGTGATAGAGTCCCTGGCCGGCATTCCTGCACAGGCTGGAAAAGTCTTGATGTTGTTTTTGTTGCCAATTACTGTGCCCACGCTGCAGGCACACAACCCCGTGGTCAGTTTGACACCTGACCCTTGCTCCCCAGAGCAATACGACGGTCTGGTGGCAACCTCAAAAAATTGGCCCATGCCTGGAAAAGGCAAAGCGCCAGTTGTGTCCTTGTCCAACAAGAGCAACTATGGAGAGTCAAGCTCGGAGCATGAGAAGGAGGTGGAGGAAGGGGAATTGGCAGCAGACCAATTCCAGCAAGTATCACGCAATAAGTGCATTGCAAAAAAGAAGGCAAATCGTGCCAAGGAATTGCAGACCCTCAAATACAGGGCCCAAGATGAGTTTTTGGAGAAGATTCCCGATGGATTGGGGGTGAAGATGTGGGGTCCACTCGACATCAAGTGGATGAACTCGTGCTTCAGAGGAGCACTCAGCCATTGCACATACTATTCGTATCATTCAAATGCTGTGCTGTTGGAAGCCGACACCAATCAGGCAGCAGCTTATGAGTTCTCTTCTGGGCGCCATGCTGGCCTACTGGCCAGTGTCATCTACAAGTTTTCCCCTCATGGTCTCCCCCGCAGTCCATTAGAGCTTGACTGGCTGTTTAAATACTATTCGAACCCACATGCCCCTCAACATGACAGAATTACTGTGTACCTTCTCATTACAGAGCTCCAGATGTTTGCCCAGTGAACAGACGAGTCTCTGCACAACCAAACAATGAGGCTCCTGATGGAGGACCCTCACTATCAGAATCTTGTCAGCCCAATTCAAGAGGCTGATGACCTTGCGCTCGTTGAGCGCTGACACATTCTGGGGTGCTATCTGTGCACGAAGGAAGATGGTACCACCATGCTGCACATAATGCATGCCCAAGACCCAGCCACACCGTTTGACCTGGAGCAGCTGGCGCAGTACATGCTGGTCTTTGGTTGTCCTGGTTTGGAAAACACCTATCAGGGCATCGCAGTTGATCATGCCTACCGCATGCACTGGCGAACCCTCTTTGGGTTTGCCTTATGCTGAGCTCTCTGCACTAACAGCGCAGCCAAGCCTGTGATGGTGTGCTGCATGACCCTCATCATGGCCTGCCTGGGTCTTTATTGTGAGGCAATTGCCTTGTACAATGCCATGTTTCCTGACCAGCCTTTTGAGCCCCAGAGAGGACCCCAGCTGGAACTCCATCCCATTCATGTGCCAGACGACTTTGCATGGAACTTCTCCAATGACGATGTGTTATGTGTCTTATTACACAACCAGATACCGCCCAACTGGGTGGACCACGTGTATACATACGGAGTGGTCTTCCTGGAACAGCAGTTCCATGCCCCCACAATGTCAATGGACATCTTCAAACAGATTGACGATGAGCACATGGAGCACTTGAACAAATATGGCACCCCTCCCGCAATCCCACAATGGGATGGATGGCGGGAGATGACTGAAGACAATCACTATCATCTGATGTTCAAGCACAATGAGGAAAGTCGTCTTCCTGAGAACCCTGAGGCCAATGGCCTCTATTATCTCATCAGCATGGACCCGAATCGGGTCGACCTCCTAAAGCGCACAACAGCGCATGGTGCACTACCCACCATTGCTTCAGCAATTAACATCGCACTAACTGAGTCTATGGTGGTAGACACACCTGCAGTTGAGGGGTCTATAACCCCACCAAGGATCAACCTCCTTAAATGCATGGCAGCGCATAGTATGCTACTCACCATTGCTTCAGCGATTAACATCGCACTAACTGAGTCTATGGTGGTAGACATGCCTGCAGTCGAGGGGCCTATAACCCCACCAAGGATGGAATCAGCGCCTCCTCCTCCCACAATTAACGTTGCACTGGAGGAGGAGTCAATGGTGACTGAGACGGGCATGGTTGCGGGAGCATCATTGGACGGGTCCTAGACCCATATTCTTGTTGTGTAGGTAACTCTGAGTAATCCACTTGAGATGTTCAAGCTGACATGCACTCCAGAGTAGTGTGTATGTACAGTGGACCCAGAGGAGGGGTCATATTATCTTGTTTTTATCTCAATTATTAATACTTTTTTGGCTGCTGGCATGATATGCGCTGTCTGATAAGAGACTGCAATCTTTTGTGTTCAGACGACACAACTACGTCGCACATGACACTAACATTTTGCAGCAACACAAAGCGTGTATTAGCCTGTTGTTTGCACTGTCTTGCATCCTCCATTCCACTCCAACTCTCTTCCTAAGACTGAGTACTCGGTCTCATTGGGGGGTATGTAATGGAGTCACACATGTTACTAGCATCAACGACGCTATAAGCATTCATTAGAGTATTATGTAAGACAACATCTTGTATTCACTTTAGTTCTAGTCAATCCAATACTGCGGTCTGATTCAGCACTGTGTGATACACACAAGATAGTTCTAACTCGTAACCAATGGTTACAAGCGGAGTGTGGCATGTTCTTGTAGGTGAACTTGGCTAGGGGGAGCTCAGCATGCTAGTCATTCTGCAAGTTGTTGACGTACAGCCAGAGGTACTGTTTGAGGGACTGGTTGACCCTTTTAGTTTGGCCATCAGTTTCTGGGTGGTAGGCAATAGAAAGGTTAGTCTTTACTTCGAGAGCCTTACACAGAGAGGTCTAAAACTTGGACACAAAGAGTGGGCCACAGTCAGAGACAATGTCATCTGGGAGTCCATGCTTGGCAAAGATGTGCTCAAGGAACAGCCGGGCAAAGTCCGGAGAGTGTCCATGGTGTGGCAGGGTAGGAAGATGCCCTGCTTGGTTAGCCTACATACAACAACAAGAATGGCATCGAACTCTTCAGATTCCAGGAGTTTGATGATGTGATCTATGAATATGGAGGACCAGAGGCATCATCCAACTGGCAAGGGTTTCAGAAGTCTATAGAGCCAGTGTTAGAAGACCTTGGTCTGGAAGCAGGGTCCATATGATTGAATGTAGCAGGTCACATCCTTCTTCAATCCCAGCCAGAAGTAAGTTTGGGAGATCCTGGGGTGTCCCTGGAGCTTGTGGTCATGGTGCCAGTGGAGGATGTCATATCAAAGTTGGGCATGATCTGGGACATAGATATGGCTGTTCCAGAGAAGCTTTTTGTCAGAGGATAAGGAGAAGGCAGGGTCTGGGTCAGTTCCATCAAGGGGGTTGCAGGAATTGTGATCGGTAAAGTACTTGTCTCAGGAGGTGTGGCAGATCTGGCTTAGGGTTCCTTTGTTGTTTAGAATCAGTACAGCATTCAGATGTTCAGGAGAAATCATTATGCAATGATTGAATGCATTGCATTCTGCCTCAAATGGCTTCTTGGAGTAGACATTGGGTCATCATATGAGAGCATTGGGTTTAGCTCTGAGTTATCTCAGGCAGTACTGGATCATAAAGTCATATTCTGAGAAGATCTCAGACTACTGGGCCTGTTGTTGACTCAGTTGCTTAGTCATGGTAAAATACTGCAGGTTGTTGTGATCTGAGTAGACCTGAATCCAGTACCGGGCCTCTTCAAGGTAGGCTCACCATTGTTTAAAGGCTTTGACAATGGCGAGGAGTTTCTTATTGTAGATGTCATAGTTGAGCTTGGCATTGATCATAAACTGGGTGTAGAAGGCAACTGGCCAGGGTTCCATTTGCAAGAGAATCCCAGTGATGGTGTAGTCAGAGGCATTGTATTTCAGAATGATTGGGAGGGTGGGGTTGTAGTGCCAGAGCACAGGGGTAACTGTGAAAGCCTCCTTGAGCAACTATTAGCTAAGCAGGTCAAAAATGCAGAGATCTTAATATTTATTGCACTAAGTAGGAGTCAAACCCACCTACTGCAAGCTACAAGAAAAACCAATTGAGTATATTCTACTATACCACATGATTTTCCTGTATACTTCTATGGTGTAAATAAATTTCAGTCTAATATTGTCAATTCAATACAGATCAACCAGTTGCAGTAAATTCTTTGATTTATTCATATACAGGATATAACTCTAGTGAATTCTTTTGCCCTCTGTCAATTTACTACAGGTAAAAAATAATAACATTTTCTGTTCAAAACTCCCAAGATTACTCAAGAAGTTTAGGATAGAGGAGCCTGCAACATGCGCTGCACTCTTTGAATGGATCAAATAAATGATGCTAGCAGATGTCAGTGGCCTCCTGCTATTATGTGCACTAGGGGGATTTGAACTTACATCTTGTGCACAATATGAAATATAAATTCATCTATATTTCACTGGACTACAGGAGCTTACTACAAGTCAGTACAAGTCAGTATGGTTAGGTTAGTAAATTCATTTGATCTGTTCATCTGCTCATAGACAGGACACAGGTCTACCAGACTTGTTACCCTCTCTTTCAACCTAGTATGGGCCCTACTAAAATATTTGTTATTCTTATACAGGATCTAATGTTTGCTGCTGTCTACTAATGTCTGCTAACGTCCACTAGCATCATTAATTTCATTTGTTCAAAACTCTAGAGATTACTGAGAAGAGATAGAATAGAAGAACTTGCATGTGTGTTTATTGCAGCACATGTGACAAGTGATGAGACACCCCAACTAGCTATTTTTGTCACAAAGACCAGTATAAAAGTAGCCAGCTGCAGTGTGTCATCAACTGGTTACATGTGCAAGCTCATCCATCCTATCTCTCTGCAGAAATCTCTGGGTTTTGAACAGATTAAATTAATAACTCTACTAGACGTCAGTGGCCTGCTGCTATAATGTGCACTAGGAGGAGTCAAACCCACCTCTTATGCACAATATGAAATATCAATTTATCAATATTCCATTGGACTACAGGTGCTTACTACAAGTCAGTATGGTGTGCATGTAGTGCAAAAATGCACCTGTATTATCAATTGACAAACAAAAATCTCTGCACCAGTTTATTATATGCACTGCATGAAAAGTCAAACCCACTGCTTGGCACAATATGAATTACCAATTAATAGATATTCCACTAAACTACTGGGACTTATTGCAACTTTATAGTATACACATAGATTGGTCAAAAGACACCATCTCAGTAAATTCATTTGATTTGTTCATCTGCTCATAGACAGGACACAGGTCCACTGGACTTGTTTCCCCTCTCTCAACCCAGCACTGTCCCTATTAAAATATTTGTCATTTTTACACAAGAAGATTTCTTTGGATGTTAGCTACTGTCCACTGACATCTGCTGGCATGCCAGCAAACAGCAGACACTCATGCACCCCCTTCTGCCCTTTCCCCTCTTTTTTTTCCAGTGCCATCCTCTCCACTCTCCATACTACCCCACATGCCACTCTCATCCACCACATGCATCCTGCTTTCCTCCTCCCTCCTGACCTGACATCTGATGTCTGCTATGTCCACTGGCATGCCAGCAGACACCCATGCCCCTCCCCTTCCCTCTTCCTCCTCCTTCTTTCCACCCCCCATGCTCCCACAGATGCCACTCCATGCAGCAGATGCCTATGCACCCCCTTTTCTTCTCTCCTACTCTGATGCTGGACAATGCTGAGGGTGGCTGAAAGTGGCTGACAGATGCCCATGGATGCCAACAGATGTACAACAGATGCCAGCAGGTCTCAATGGCTGCCAATGAACTCTGACAGATGCCAGCTGATGCCAATGCCCCTTTCAAGCCACAAAAACTCTTTTGGAGGGTGTGCTGCCCCTCTTCCACCTCTAATTATCTATGCAGAGACCTGCAGGGACATAAGGGAGCCGCTGTTTATTGTGTTATCCAACCTTTGATTCTATCTGTTAGTAATGGACCTGTGGTGCAATGGTTAAATTGTCAGTGCATTCTGTTGCTGGAGGCTTTCCCAAGGCCAGGAGTTTGATTTCCCTCCACAGGCATGAAGGACAAGGTGTAGCATTTCTTTCTTTTTTGGTCCAACCAGCCCCCATGGGCCTGTGTAGGCCTGTGCAGATGTCTACTGGTGTCCCATGCAGGCCAGCATAGGCCTGCATAGGTTTGAGCAAGTCAATGTAGGTCTGTGTGAATGTCCACTGGTAGCTTGCATAAGCCTGTGTAGGTCTGCAGGGCTGTTTTGTGGACATACACTGGCATCAGGAGTGGGAAAAGAAGGGAAGGAGAGGTGCACAGCCTTGAGTTATTGCAGGGAGGAAGGGAGAGAGGAGGAAAGTGGGAAACCTCAAGGAGGGTTTACTCATGCCATGATATCTGCTAACAGATGAGGTTTTCACTTGTGGGCTGATGCCTGCTGGCAGACACTAATGCATGTTGACATTGATAGGACTCCACACAGGCCAGGCTCAGCATCAGTTCCAGACATCTTGCTGCACATGTGCCAAACTTGCCACACACAATTTATCCATTTTAGACCTTACCCAACAGCCATGCACAGCAAGCAACAGATCCAATCAGTGATAATGCCAGCGGCAGCTGGAATGACAGCTGGCATCATGCCACTGGCAAGCATTGGCAGGTAGCATCAATCAATCACCATGTGGCATGGCTAGCCAATGACAGTGCTTATGGATTAGGAATAATGTTATTTACTTGTGATGGGTGGCCTGACATTTACCCTGGCACCTGATGTCTCTTGGCACCCCTCCCTCAGCCAGATGGACAGCTTGCTTGCTTTATTTCTCAACATTTAGTTTAATGCATGGTGTTTAATTACATTACTTACAGTTTACCATCCCTTGGCAACCCTTAGCTACTTGGTGATGGGGAACTGGTTTTTCACTATAAATACTTACCGTTGTCACCAGTTATCACAGAACAGAGTACCCCAGTTTACACCCCTCAGTTCACCCTACAGTTCAGATTTCTTTTGAGCTAACTAAGTGCATAGTCGCCAATTGTCTGAACACTCTTAGCCTGCTTGCCGCAGTTACACTTACAGAACCTACATGCCTTGCACCGATGGCAGGCATCACACTGTTTAGTTGTTGCTAAGCCTCTAGTTTTCTTCCTGCATTCTCTTGCCACACTTACTTGTATTCCTCTCCCTACCTCTTGTAGGTGCACTTTGTCTTTGGTGTGCCTTTTATACCGCATATCCTTGCTGACAAACTGTTACCAACTTTTACCAAACCTTGCCATTCCACTCATTTTCTGACTTGTTCTCTGAGAACTGCCTGGGACTCCCTCAATCTTAGTGTGCCCAACACATTATTACACAGGTCAGTAGCCGTAAACCGTATCTGCTACTGATCTACTTTTGGCATCATCAATGTCTGCTGGTGTCTGCTGGGCCTGCATGCACATGTGTATGCCTGCCTTTTATCAATCCACTGGACTGTGTCATACAGCACATTGTGACATGTCCATGGCTCTGTATTCTATGGCATTGTGGGGACTGCTCCACTACAGTGTAGTGGGCTCCACTGGACACATATAGTATGGTACAAAGTGAGCTCCCATACAACATGTGACATATACCGTTGTGATGCCCTACCCTGCTAGCTCTTCTCCAAATCCCCTGACCCTGTCTGTGTCTAACACAGCCTGCAGGCTACTCACCTCAGTACAACCCCCAGCACAGTGGTTTGTTCAACCTAACAGCTATTCTCTTGCTTCTGATATCTGACTGGCAGCACACAGTACCCAGAAGAAGCAGTAGGCATGGCAGATGTGGCAGGCCTTGCAGATGGGTTCTCTCTGCATAGACTGGCACCTTCCTCTGAGAAAGTTTGCAGACCCAGCCATGGACAAAGCATGGAGGACAGTGAGTGTTTGCACAACACCAGTTGTAGGAGGGCAGGAGGGAGGAGGGGGACAGGGTGTTGTAAGCACTCTCCACCTGCTCCACAGTGGCAGGTGTACAGGGATAGAGGGAGGTGTTACAAAGTCTTGTCTCTATTATGGCAGCAGAGTAGTCTGGGCACAGGAATGGTAGAACCCTGAGACCCTCAAGATTGGTAGGAGGTGCTGGCACAGCAGAAGACCCCTCAGCAACATGGGCCTAGACTAAGAATGGGTCAGTACCAGCAGGAGACATGCATTTGCACTCACACATAGCCCTGACATGCACCAAATCTTGGGCCTGCTCCACACAGGTCTGCACCTTGTTGTATTGCATCTAGTCCTTGACATGGTCCATAGTGAGTATGGTGGGTGGAGATGATAGAGGAGACATTATGTAGCAGTCAACAAGCATGGGAAGGTATCTGTCAACACCAAGAACCCAGAAAAATTCCTGCCTCCTCACTGAGATGTCTACCCCACTGTCACCATGCCTTGAGGGTCTTAGCACTAGAAGAGGCAAATATCATGACCTGCCCCACTTTTTCTTCCTCTACATGCCTCTACCATGCTCCATCATCTAGGAACTCTAGCCTGAGCAGGCCCTATTATACAGATCACATCTGAGGTCTGGATCGAGAGGTGCATCAGGCCCTTTCCCCATTCACTACCCACCTAAGCCCAAGCCTGAGCTCCTCCAATAGGCTAAAAGGCCCACTTGTGTAGTTGGTACACTAGTCTTGGTATTTATTTTTTCTTATTCAGTTTCCTTACTATCTCTGTTTCTATCTCTCCTCCTCTTCTCAATATACTTGTTTCTCTTTCAATTACTGTCTGATCTACATCTGCTACTCTAAATCCATGTCCTAGGGCCCTCCTATTGGCCTGTAACAACTCCCTGACTTTCATAAAGCCCTTAGAGCCCCTTGGACTCACCCTAGTAGTGTTTTCATACTACCTTGTCACCTCCAAATCCCTCCAATCAGTGGGTTGTTTGCTCTGAAGAGAGCCCCCAGGTCAGCAGTCCCTGACAAATATCAATTACATATGTGTCAAGTATAGAGAACTTGGCAGACCTATTCAATCACAGCATACCAAATTCCATGTGGTGCTTTGTTTCTTTGAGGTCTGATGTGTACCATGAGTCTGGAGGAGTGTTGGAGCTGGATTGTGGATATGCCAAGGAGTATGTGATTAGAACCACCACTGCAAATGGAAATAACTATATAGTAGAGAGACCTGGATTGAAGCAGGATATGGATATACCTCAGTCATTGTTACACCAACTGAGGTATGTCCAAATAGTTGCACAAGATTGTTAATGTGTACTAACATTGTACCAACTAAGCATCTTCAATGTATCAAACACAGGTCATTGCTCAAAGCATTGCAGTTCAAGCTCTATCATGTTGTGCAGCTTTATATAGTATATTCAATCTAATGATTGTTAGCATGATACAAGAAAAGTGAGCAGGATCACTATTCTTATCTATTGGTGATTGTGTTTAGCATTGGCCATGTAATTCCGAGATCTAGAATAGATCGAGGTTTTTCTGTGCAGCAGACTATGTGTGGGAAAAATGTCTTCAATTTTTGCCATCATGTGATTTTGATTATTGTTGTTGATTTTTGTTCTGAGGCTGAGGTAGGTGTGTGGGAAAAATGTCTTCAATTTTTGCTGTCATGTGATTTATCAGACTGTTTGTCTATCTGAATTGCTTGTGTAAGCAGCAGGAAAAATGTCTTCAATTTTTGCTGTCATGTGATTTATCAGACTGTTTGTCTATCTGAATTGCTTGTGTAAGCAGCAGCCTTTATTAGTGTGTGAAAAATGTCTTCAATTTTTGCCATCATGTGATTCATTGGACTGTCAGATGCTTGTGCGAAAAATGTCTTCAATTTTTGCTGTCATGTGATTTATTGGACTGCCACTTAGTAAGCAGTAGCCTGTGTCAGTGTATGAAAAATGTCTTCGATTTTTGCTGTCATGTGATTTATTGGACTGCCACTTAGTAAGCAGTAGCCTGTGTCAGTGTATGAAAAATGTCTTCGATTTTTGCTGTCATGTGATTTATTGGACTGCCAGATGCTTGTATAAGCAATAGTAGATCCAGACACTTAGTAAGCAGTAGCCTGTGTCAGTGTGCAAAAAATGTCTTCAATTTTTGCCATCATGTGATTCATTGGACTGCCAGATGCTTGTATAAGCAATAGTAGGTCTGGACACTTAGTAAGCAGTAGCCTGTGTCAGTGTGGGAAAAATGTCTTCGATTTTTGCTGTCATGTGATTCATTGGACTGCCAGATGCTTGTGTAAGCAATAGTAGATCCAGACACTTAGTAAGCAGTAGCCTGTGTTAGTGTGCAAAAAATGTCTTCAATTTTTGCCATGTGATTCACTGGACTACCAGATGCTTGTGTAAGCAATAGTATGTCCAAACACTTAGTAAGCAATAGCCTGTGTTAGTGTGTGAATATTGTCTTCAATTTTTGCTCTCATATGAATAGCCTATGTCAGTGTGCAAAAAATGTCTTCAATTTTTGTTGTCATATGATTTATTAGGCTATTTGTTTATCTAAATTGTGTAAGCAGCATCCTCTGTGCAGATGCTTATATAAGCAGTAGACTATATCAGTATAAAAAGGCCCTGAGAAGCTTTCAAGAAACCTTGTTTAGAAATTTCCCATATCTTGGCCTCAAATCTGCAATTTTTGGGGCCTCAAATCCACAATAACAGACAATTCATGCAAAACATATATCTTAAAAAGGAAATTCTCTTTTTTTCCTTTTTTTTTCTGTTTGCACAACATTGGCACCAATATCACACAACTGAGCTATAGCTAGCATATCTCTAATTACTAGATAGCTTACCACCTGGATCAGAACAGGTGCCTTGACAAGAATAGGTTTCAATTTTACATCATTGCCAACAAGGGCATGCAAGGTTAAAGATGATGTTGTCAATGTGGGCATGCATATGAAGATGGAACTTCTTTCCTTTGATACTACATGTGAACTCAGGCCTGATGGTGTCTGTATCCTCATCACTTTCTTCATCAGAATTGGTGGATCCAGCATTATGAAAAAACATATAAATATTAGTAAGAGGATGATTATTATGTCTCACCACCCTGAGAGGAAGATAGACACGAAGTGACAACCAGGATAGGCTCTCCAGTGTTGTTGAGCTATCAACAGAGCCATACCTCAAACTCTCACCCTTTTTATATATGTCAAGAACTTGTCTGATATAGGTATGCCATTCTGTCTGCATGATAATGTATGATCCACATAGCAGTGGATGGACAGCAGTCACATTCCTCTGGCTCAGATGTGGCAGTGCATCAGAGAGGGGGGCAAGATACTCTGCAAGACTTGATTTCAATATTGCAAATGTGCCGCCTTCCTCACACCTTACGCAAGAGAGCTTCCCATGTTTTTGCCTCATCAGGCATACTGAAAATTACTGAGGTGAGGATTATTGGAGCAATGATGCAATTTTTTGTGCTATTACACATGTAACAAGTTGATACATAAATCAGATTGCCTTGAATGCTCAGAATTTTGTTGTCAAAATCTCAAAAATTTCATCCAGCAGGGCCTCAAATCCACAATATTATGGACAAAGTTTGCATGATCAGAGGCCTCAAATCCGCAAAGTTGGGACTTACATTTGGTCAAAATTTTGCCTCAAATCCACTATTTTGTGGACAAGATTTCTCAGGAGCTTCCCAGGGCCTGTATAAAACAATGTCAACAAATAGATCTCGGACATGCCATGCTAGCAACGGCCCATACAAGCAAGTCTGTTCTAGCACTTTGGCTCATCAGAGTATAGACTCAAACACTGCTGGTGCTGAAAAGGATTTCTATTGGAAAAGGTGTAAAAGAACATGTTATACCATTTCCCATGTGCCAATTTCTGAAAGAAAAAGTCTTTAAACAAAGCAAAGTTCCTTTTTCTATTTGAAATTGGCACTTTGGAAATGGTATAACATGTTTCTTTTATACTTTTTTCAGTGGAAACATCTTTCAATGCTGGCAGTGAGATAGAAGGGTATTATGCATTAGAACTGCTTTGTTAACTATCTGCACCTTGAGGACAAGTCCAGCTCTCTGCTTTACAGAGTACACAACCAGGTTATGCCATCAAAGAAGCAATGAGAACTTTTTAATAAGAACTGATCAACCATCAACAAGACTAGGTCGTAGATTCCATTGACTTCTCCATCTGAGCTTGGACAATCCACAACTTCCATGTCCAGTAACTATTTCGCAATGAATATACGATTTTTGTATTAAAGGAATTTGGGAAATCTAGAGGTTTCAAGAATGAAAATTGTACAGTTGTCCTCAATTACAATGCGTCCGATGTCCTCGATCAAAACAGGTGGATCAATAGATACCATGCGCAAGAATGATTCAAGATCTGGAGAAACATTGAGTTGATGTGCAGTGACAACGTCTGGATGTAGATGGTTTGTGGTGCCAATTTTGACTAGGGTCGAATTTTGTTTCTTCACAAGCGCCTTGTGTGTTCCAGCCGTATACAGACGATATTCGTGAGGCACATCCATATATCGCGCAAGATGCGGTGAATGCTCAACATTGTGAGGAATCACTAGATGGTAAATGATCTGTTTGGAAGTCAAAACAAGAATGAAGGCGTCATTGTCCTGAATCGATTGAAGATGTTCAAATTCATGATCCCCATGATCGTCGAACGATCTCCATCGTGGTTCTGGTGGAATCTGGGGAATGACGGGGGCGATAGGTTGTTCTTCGGTCATTGTGCCTATATCGTATACAAAGAGATTGTAGGCAGAGACAAAGGCCAACCGGCTTCCTGGAAGCAGCAATACATGTTGCTAAATCGCGTATGTAAATACTTGTGTACACTGTATGAAAGGAAACTCACGTACCGGGTACTTGGAGTCTGGATCGTTAGGGAAAATTACCGTTCTGCGATGCACAGAGGCCGTAGAGGACCTCCAGTCAAAAATTTCAATATACGACCGAAACCGAGAGGTATACATAAGTCTGGCGAGTAGATTACCAGAAAGACTGACGGATAATACACTGGTACCGGGCTCAGTCGCTGGAAAGGAATGTAAAAGATGTGCTTCCAGGAATGCAGAGGCCCCATGTCCACGCAGGTTGACAGACAAGATCATAAGATCAAGAGAACCATGCAAAGGCCGTGCTACAATGTTTATCCGGCTTCGAGTCAATATCCCTCGTAGGACGCATCATAATGGAATACAACTGACTCAGGTATTCTGAGGGATAGGTGACCATGAAAAACTCCGACAGAGGACCCATATGATCAATGTCAACGGCTGTGCAATATAGTAATTGGCTGTTGGGATCATCACGCGGTGGCATTAATAAATTGCTCGGCATTTGAGGATCTTCAAGGTCATGGCACAACACTGAACCGTTGTCCATAGTGGTAAGCAGCCAGCGTCCACCTGGGACCAAAGTAAACGTAAGTCCGGCATCAAAATGGATCATGCGCTCGTGAACCGGATGGCTTTTAGATTGCCATTCCCAATCGGCACTTCTTCGTTGCAACACCCAAGACTCCAGTTCCATAGGAGAATACATGTCGAGACTTTCTTCCGCTGCCATCCTAAATCTTTTCTCGTCCAAATAACTTCGGTACTGGTTCGTCCACACTTCCCGTGTGCGCGAAATATCGTTTAGTTGTTTACAAACCTACAGTCATCATCTACCTCTTGGTTTTGCAATGAAAATTGATGAACCCGCCTGCCTCGTGATAAGCAAGTCACGCCAATGGACATGCTTCAGGATCTCGGTCAAGATTTCCGAAGATATGTCGCTGAACCTGAATGTACGTCGGGATTCCTTGGGTTTATTAGGAACGAAAAGCTTCTAAGTAAAAGCATGACGCACTTCACTTCTCCATGGCCAAGCCTTTACCAATGAGGAAGGAACCCACCGGTCAATCCCTAATAGTCGGGGGTCAAAACGCCAGCTGCCAAGAAAACGTGAAGGTATGTCCTTTGGAAGACTCAGAGGGTAAGATAGATGTCAATGGCGGACGCGGCCTCACTGCTTCTACTATGTCTAAGCTGTTGTTATCTTCCATGCGCCAGCAGAGAGACTCAATGAATGGGAAGTTCAAAAGACAAGTTTGTCACACGGTTGTAACGTTCGTCAGAAATTTTTTTTGGATGGCTGGTCGAAAACTGAATTCGGTCAAATTATGCCGTCACGCTTTCTTAATCGGGTCTGAGGTCGTCACAATCTGATCAGAGCCAATTCATTGTCATCAAAAGTGAGGTGGCCTTGTGATCCAGTGAGGAACGAAAGGGAGAACAGGCCACTGTCCCTGTTGTGCTTGCGCCCGCCGCACAACCCTTGCGCCGATCCGACCGCCTGACAGCTAAGCAGACAGCCGCCCAGGGAACCGACATGCCCCCTCAATCGTACCTTGCCACGGAAGCTTTTGCGTTCCTCGCCACACTTGATGACACAGGTGACGCAGACGACAACTACGTCCCCGCAAACTACGCCGAAGCCATGAGAAGGGCTGACTTATGGGAACCGGCTATGGCGCAGGAACTTGAAATGCTAAAGGAGAGGAAAGTTTTCGAGCTTGTACCGCTGTCAGACATACCTGAGGGGAAGAAGATCATCGGGTGTAGATGGGTGTATGTGAATAAATACGACACAGACGGGAATGTGGTACGGAGGAAGGCTTGGCTGGTTGCAAAGGGGTTCTCACAGGTTGCGAGGGAGGATTTTGATGAAACATATGCTGCAGTCGTGCGACTCAAGTCCATCAGGATCTCCGCTGCCCTTGCTGCACAGCTTGGACTCCACATCTGGCAAGTTGATTTTGTCTCTGCATACTTCAACAGTGTCCTGTCTTACACTGTCTACATGCAGGTCCCGCCTGGTTTTAAAAGGGGAGAAGGGAAGGCCTGTCACCTGTTAAAAACCATTTACAGGATGATGCAAGGTGGGAGGGATTGGTGGCATACTCTGGATGATGCATACCAGATCCTGGGCTATAGGATGTTTTGTGCTGACAGCTGTGTGCATACAAAGGTTGAGGGAGACAAACACACCATAACCAACATGTTTACTGATGACACTTTTAGCCTGTCAACAACTTTACAGGAGGCTAAGAAGGCAAAACACAAACTGGGACAGATGTACAAAATCAAGGATCTAGGGGACCATTCTCTCATTGTAGGCATGGCAATTGAGAGAGTTGCTAACACCAGCTCTATCAGTCTCTCACAATGTGCATATTTCAAGCATGTTCTAGACTGTTTCGGAATGGGAAAATGCAACTCTCATGCCACTATCTTACCAGCAGGCATTCAACTCACTGAAGCAATGAGTCCACAGACTGAAGCCAATAGGTTCTTTATGGCTGACAAACCATACAGGAAACTACTTGGCTCACTTATGTGGGCACAAGTTGCCACATGCCCCGATTTGTCATATGCAGTAGGTCTACTTGCTTGCTTTCAATCAAACCTGGGACCAGCCCACTAGAACGTGATGCTACATGTGCTCAGATACACAAAAGGGACCCTCAACCACTGAATTACATAATCAAAACAGGAGAACAAGTCAATCAAGCCCATTGGATATGTTGATGCTAATTTTGGTGGGGATCATGACACTAGAAGATCAATGGGAGGCTATGTTTTCATGATTGCTGGGGGAGCAGTGTTGTGGAGCTTAAAGAGACAACCAACAGTTGCACTATCTATGATGGAAGCAGAATTTATGGCTCTTATGAGGGGAGCTCAGCAGGGGTTGTGGATGCACAACTTCCTGGTTGAGATTGACCATCCTCAACAGCTGCTAGTCACACTGTACTGCAACAATCAGTCATCCATTGCCTTAGCCAGCTCAATGAAAAGACATCTGCATGCAAAACACATCAATATATGCCACTATTATATACATGGATGAGTCCAAGAGGGGGACATCAAGATCAAGCCTCTGCCATCGACCGAGAATATAGCTGACCTCTTCACTAAATCTCTTGGATGGGTCAACATAACTACCTACTTGGGAAACTTGGTCTGGAAAACAACCTGGTAGTCAAGAGAGATGATATCTTTTGCCCAATTAAAGCTCTATCAAACCATTTGCTGATCAACAATCCTCTGAATGATTATCCTCTCTTTGCCTTTCGCAAGCCTTCTTTTCGACAAACTGGTTCTTCTTCTTGACAAGTCTCTTCCACATTTTTATTTCTTACAAAAGACAAATTTCTTGGCCTAGTGCATCTGGGGAAGTATTAGAGGAGACATGCTTATGCCAGTCCAAGAGCATTTGTTAATCATTTATTTTTCCATTTTTATATTTATTCTTTTATATATATGGTAATGGCTCGCAGTGATGCCACTGCGAGCCTTGTGCCTCATTGACTATTTACTAATTGTTATATTTCCACAAACCTTATTTCTTTTCACAACATAACAGCCACACAAACACTGCCACCCTCAGTCATCTACACATCTGCATAGAGTGACTGAGGGTGAGCAACTTTACTTATTGTCCCAACTTATTACTTTTGCTGTGTAGTCGTTATTATCTTTACTTTACAGGTCAATATTACAGCCATCTACAATTTGTGTAGAGTGACTGAGGTTGTTATTATCTTTACTTTACAGTAGTTTGTGTTGGTTGATCCTGCTCTCTTAATGTTTAATAATGCTATTTTCAGAGCTTCTTGTCTTTGTTGTTTCCCCACTTTTTCTACTATGGGGCCTCCAGTGTTTTCTGTTTTGTAATCGCAGTCCTAGGGGGATCACATGATTTCTCAAGTGCAAGGTCAGGGGTTCGACTCCTGGCTAAGTGCGCCTGTGTGGAAAACACCTTAGACACCACGTGGGTTATTCAACGCCGCCGGAAAGCCACCGCCCTCACGTTTTTGCTAGGGAGGCTTTGTTGTGCAGGCCGAATGGGTTACCAACAAGCACGTGACTTGAGGAGGCAATGTGACCATTACGCTTGTGTCCAATCAGAAAAAGAGAGGATTCCCCAGCGCGGAGGATTTGGGAGAGGGAAAACTGTACCTCGCTGACCAAGCATGCCGTGGCACAGGTAGGTGTGAAAATAGAGAGGTCAAATAAGCACAGCTGGCTGAGTCCACCTGCATCGGTTGCTGAAGTACCGAGTGACCCATCGGACGGCCCGGTTAGTAGGCCTGGGCCTTTAGGTCTCATACAGACTGCGGGGTTCCCCTGAACGCTGGTTTGATCCATTGCCGCCTGAAATGGGGGTTGTGGGGTGCTTTACCGAAAATAGCATCTGGGCATAGGAGGGGTTAGAGTCGTGGAGCCTTGGCTATAATGGCAAGCATTGCTGAAAGTAAACGGGTCCAATAATTGGGACGGCACGTTAATGGCAGATAGGATGGGATTTGAATACGTGAAGTAGTATGAACTCCGACGAAGTGCTTGAGTAGGCTCAAATTGTAGTAAAATGGCTACGAGGCGTAACCGGCATGCTTGAAAAGGCATTGGGCCGGAGTACCTACCAGAGTGTCCGTAATTAGCATATCCTTACATACTGCGGGAGTTAGGACACTATGCCCATGTACAAAATAACTCTCTAACGAAATAAACTGACACATCATCATCATCTGTTTTGTAATCACTACTTTCTGCCTCTTGTTGTCTGTCTCTGAGAGATGACTCATTTAGATTCATTTCTCCTGCTCTTGGTCCATGGCTTTCACATGGGGGCTGGCCTTGTGCTGCCTCATTTATATCTAGCCCTGTGTGTAAGGGTGACCTCTAGAGGCTATGGCTCAGTCACACAGCTGGCAGAAGGAGATCCAAAGTGTATTAGAGTATGTACTGACAATATCATAATAACTACTCACCTGGCAGAGGAAAATCCAAAGAGAACAAGTCTAGAGATTCCCTATGCCAGGTTGGATGCTTCTGGGGCTTCTGAAGCATGGGAAACAACTGTACAGTACAACAAAACCTTAAAAACTCAAAAATTGACTAACCAAACAACTGTGCAAACAAGGCAGGAAAACTCTGGACTTTAGAAGTCAGAAAGGCAAACTCCAGCTTATATAAGCAGTCTGGAAGTGGTGCTGAAGGGCCCACACTTGTCTGAATGATAGCTAAAGAACTAGAGCACCTCAAAGGCTGAGAATAGTACTAACAGATAGTGTTAAGAGAATAGAAACAGCAAAATGAGAGAATGATAGAAGAAATAAGGAAATGAATGAAAGGAGAGTGAAGGAATAAGGAGTGAAAGAAGGAAGAAATGAGGAGTCCCCTGACAGTGTCTGTAAGATAGGTGAGCATCCTGGTGAACAGATATTCTGACATATAGAGGAAGATGAAAACAGGATACATCTGCACATCAGGACCAAGATACATCCATGAGTCAGGCAAGAAAGCTGATCCCACAATTTCCTGCTGTGATTTTGCTGAACTACTAGATAATGGTAAGAGCAGTGTGGCTTGCAGTTACACTGAAGTCACACATTAAAATATGCCCCTCCTGCATTATGTGCCTACATTTGGAAGGGCACTAATTATCACTATGTAAACAATAGATAAAACTATCAGGTGTACTCATTTATCTCTAATTTCCATACTCAGACAACTTGATGATGATGATGTATTCCTATACCTGCTGGGGCCTTGCCCTATGTTGGGTTCTACCAGTACTTGGCTTCTTACATATATGCTTTGTCGTAGATAATCACTACTATGCCTGCACCCTTTCAGGTGCCAATTATGCACCCGGATTCTGGGCTGGCAGGCAGTGCCCTGTCCATAGTTGTGTCAGGATAGATGCATGTCTCTGCAGTAAGCTTGCCAGCGTCTGGAGGACCTTGCTCATCTTGGGTGTGTCTGGGTCAATTGCCTGGAGCCTCGCAAACCTGGGTGACTTGCGGATGTGGTCTTCTGCGTCTTTCCTCCACTGCTTCTTGTGCGTTGCCAACACTGCTGCTTTGGAGGCCTTAAGGGTTTTTCTGAGGAAGGGCAGCCTCCTCGTTTCCGTCTCCTCACCTGCTGCTGCCTGTTTTGCTTCTCTGTCTGCACGCTCATTGCCTGGTATTCCCACATGCCCCAGTGTCCAGTACACTATGATGTCTATGCTTGAGTTGATTTTCTTGACCTTCTGGATCCCTTCCAATACTTTGTCCACCAGATACCTCACCATCCCGTGCTCTGGTGCTTCCAGCCCTTTCATTTCTGCCTGATTGTCAGTCCCTACCATCACCGTCTTCACCCGTCTCCTGCCTCTGTTCCCTCTCCTGATCTCCCTCCTCAGCAGCTCAAACCCCAACACTTGCCCCATGCATTCGCCCTCGTATACCATGTGCTTCTCCTCAGCCCCTAAGTACTTCCTCATAACTCTCACTCTCTCCATTCCCCTGTACAGCACCGCTGCTGCGCTGACCCCCCCACTGTGGCCTGACCTGTCCATGTAGATCCATATGTCCACCTCGGTGTTTCTCCCCCTCTCCTGCGCTTCCTCCTTTGACTTGCCGCTGATGACGTCCACTGGGCACTTCCAGTCTGGTGGCTTCTGCACAATGTCTATTGTCTCCACTTGCTTTGGATGCTCGCCCAAGGCCTTCACAATGTAGTGGAGTGGTGCTCTGTGTCGCTTGACGTACCTGGCCGCTCTCTCAGCTGTCTTTTGGAGCAGGTGCGTCATCGGCAGCATTGCAATCCAAGCCGCTGCTGTCATGCAAATCCTATGTATCCTTACAGTCATTGGTTCCAGCTCTGCATGTGCTTCTAGCAAGTTGTTTAGTGTCATCCTCAAAGCACCTGTGATCTGGAGGGCCCCCATCCTCTGTACCTAGCATAACTTGTCCATGATACCCTTCGATCCCCTTGATGTCTCGCTCTCTCCTACCACGCTCAGCACACACCACACATCTGCTGCGTAGACCATGTTTGGCACCACTACTGCTTCATATAGCCTCCTTGCCAGTGTTCCTTTCACTCCTCCATTAGTCTTCAACAGGCGTCTCATCTGCATCACCGCTGCTGTTCCTTGAAGCGCAGCTCCTAGTCCAGTATCACCCCCAGGAACTTGTGAGATGCCTCCACCTTAATTGCTGTTCCCCCTATCATGATTTTCAGCCTCCTCGCTAGCCTCGTTTTCCCCCTCTTTCCCCCCCTTTCCCTCTCCTTCCTCCTGCCCATCTGCTTGCTCCCTTCTCCCTTTCCATCATGCTCTCCACCTTCCTTGCTGCTTCCTCTAGGTTTCTTCCCTCTGCTGCAATGTGCGTTATCTGCAAATGACCCCGCTATCTCTCCTTCATGCTCGTCTGCTCCTTCTATTTGGCCCGCATTATAGAAGTTGTAGCACAACCCCAATGTGTTGCACCCCTGGTCTAGTCCGCTGTCCACCAGAATCAGCTCCAATTTGTAGTCATCAAATGCAATCACCGTTTTTCTCCCGTCCAGCTTCCTCTCAATTCATCCCACTACTCCTCTGGCACACCTCTCTTTCTCATATCCCTCACCAGCACCCTTGGCACTGTCATGACCCCTCCCCTCCAGAACCTCCCTGGGACATCCCCAGAGCCCCATCCGGGAACCTCTTCCGTCAACCCCACAGCACGCCCTGCCCCCACAGCTGCTGACGCCGCCATCACACGCATCAAAGACCGCCATCAGCCAACCCTTGGGGACCCCGCATCACGGACCCTGGGATTAACTGCTGTCAACGATTGGATCACGCGACTCGCTTCTGGCCATCACGCATCACGCATCATAGCTCCCTCCGCGCAAATTGATCACGCGTCCCCACATGCATGATCCAGGTATACAGTCCCTGCCCGCTACTCAATAACTCCTGGAACTCATCCCAGACACCCTGGAACCCCGAGACCCAGCCCCATAGTACTTATAGCATAGTTCTCCGCTGTATTTGCTAGTCTTGATATTGCATTAACTTGGTTACTTGAATTGTTGCGTGCCCTCTGCTTGACTGGTACGCATTGACTGGCACGTTTGACTAGCACGCTTGAATAACCGCGTGCTCTAAGTTTGGTATGCACTTTGCGACTTTTAATTTGTTGACCCGGTCTCGTCTTAGAACTCCCGGTTCATGACTTGACCCCCTCCCTATCCTCAGCTACCCAAAACCCAAAACCCCCAGACCAAGTCCCCTCTCCCGGGATTACCCCTGTCCACGTCTTGAACTCCGGAGTCCTAGCCCTGGAGTTCCAGACACCCAAGTATCCGTAGGTCAAGTCCGCATTGTAAGAGCAATTGCTTTCCCGGAAAGCCCCCGACTCAGCAGAACCTGACATAATATTAAGACTCCCTCCTTACACCGTTCTTGATGGCTACGTATACTCATACCTACTACCCCATGGGCTACCAGACTGACCCTTATGGACGTCCGGCCCCCAATCATTACTCTGCGCAGACCCCCTGCCCCGCTTACCCACCTCTCCCGTACGAACCCCAATACCTCCACTGCCATTGGGCCCCTGACCCATTTCTCTATGATCTGGATCCCTCAGCCAGCTGGGCCCCTCTGCCCAACCTAGCCATGGCGCGACCCGTGGAGGTCCCCTCGTACCGGAGCATTCCCAGAGGCCTGCCAGAGACCCCACCAGTTTCCAGTGGACCTCGCCTGGTATCCCCTAGCAAGGGCCCCTTTGCACCCACCTCCTACTACGGTTACCAGTGTTCTGCCCCCCAACCCTGGGGACCCCTCAGCTACGACTACCCCCCTTGACACTATCCAACTGCCGCCCCACCTGGTCGGACTCCCCCCTTGTCAATGGGACAACAACATCTTGAGAACTACGAACGGCAATGGGACAAAGTGCTCCGCTCGCTCAGGATCTCGCCGGAGAACTTCGCGCAACGGGCAAGGGCGCTGCTCACGGAATTTGGACACGACAACTTCAAAGGCACTCCGGAGGACTGGGCTCATTGCTTGGTCAAATTCGGGTATTGCCTCATGCGAGGAGAACTCCTGGAGCAGACTATGGTAAAGTACAGGCGCAACACAATCCTCCGCAAAGAATTACAACAACTGCTCGACGAAGTCCACACGTCCCCATCCCCCCGACCCCTCAACAACCCTGCAGACCCAGGCCGCTCGATTCACATCCAGCAGGAACCCCTGAAACCGGCCCCGGCAATCCTCATGGTCCCCACTCTGGAGCAATGACAATGGGAAGAGCGACAAAACACCTCGGCCATACTACGGTCCCTCAACCCGATGGGAGGGCTATTCGATCAGCCTGCTGCCTGCACGGTAGGCTTGTCAACTCGCCGTAGGGCTAACTCCATTCCTAGCACCTTCAAGACCTGGGGACAGCCCCAGAGACCCCTGGAACCCCTCTCACAAATGGACAACGCCCAACCCCTGGCCCCGGCGAACCCTGGTAGACTCTGTGTGGACACCACTAGCACGGATGACACGCTGTGCTACATCGACGAGCTCATGTGCGGCAACAACGAACAACGCCCTGTGCCTGCGCCTGTCCTGGTACTGCCCCCTACATCAGCCCCAGCCCCTCCGGAGCCCAACTTCCACCATGACCCCCTGCCCCACTTTGATCTGCGGAACCCCCCACAGCCTCCAATGCAAGCACGACCCTCTCGGGTTGAACGTTCTCCACGCAACCCGGCACCCAGCCCACCTTAGGTCGACCTGACACCACCGAACCCTCCCCGACCGCCTCTGCCACCTCCAGCTGAACTTTGAGGATGACCTCCAGGCCCCCCATCTCCGCCACCCCCTGCATGGAGACCCGGGCCTCCCCCCAGCAGGAACGAACCCCCCTGAAACAACGGACCTCCCAGGCGTGGACCCCCAGGTGAGCCACCCAGAGGAGGCCCTCCAGGCGGGTGGGGTCCTGCCCTCGGTGCCTTTCCTCCACAAGGAGGGGGGGGTAACCATTATTACTACTACTACAATGCCGGCCCCCCTCCCCGCAATGCTGCTGGACTGGACAACGCTCGCGACACCCTTGCCCACGAAGACGTCTGTACATTCAAAAGCCCGATGCATTCACGGGCCAGGACCCCTGAAAATGGTGTACATTCCTCACTCAGTGTCTTAATATGTTTCAGGCAAAACCACTCACATTTCAGGTTGACAGCTCCCAGGTGGCCTTCGCCATCTCGTACCTCTAGGGGATCGCCTTCAACCATTACACAGCCCTCATCCAGTTTGATTCCAACAACCCGGCACTCTCCCACTGGCAAGCCTTTGTCAACGAGTTCTCTGGAAAATTCAGGATCTACGACACCGTGGCCAAAGCCGAGGACAACCTCTTCAACCTCCGGATGCACTCTGAAGAACGTTTCACTACCTTCATTGTACGTTTTGAGAAGGAAGCTTACAAGACAGGTTGGAACTACAGTGCCCTCCGGTACGCCCTCCGCCATGCCCTGCCACAACGTATCAAGGATGTCCTCCGACTCGCCCCGAAACAACCCTCCTACGATGGATACAAGGCTCTTGTCATGCAGATCGACCAACATTACTGGGAAGACCGCAGCGAGTATTCAAACTCCCGACCCCCCTGGAACCCTAGGGGAGGACCCCCATGGCCCTCCGGCAAAACCCCCAACCCCCAAATCCGAAACCCTGGCCCCCCTGCGTTCCCTGGCAGCCGATCCCCAGTGAGTTGCGGCCCGCCCAATGCTAACCCTGGCAGCGGCGCCCGCCCCCAGGCCCAACTCAACGCTGCCCCCCGAGGAACCCCCGGAAGACTCTGAAGATCTCGACTTCACTGATGAATGGGACAAAGAGGCCCTCCGGGCCAACCAGCTCTCAAAAAAGAGGTGACCCTGGGTTGAGATCCTGAAGGATGTGCAGGAACAACGGAGAAGAGAGGGTGTTTGCATACTCTGTGGTGAGAAAGACCATTTCATCTCTGAGTGCCCCCAATGACAGGTCATGGGACGTGCCACCTGGACCTTCAAAGGGGAGGACGCCACCTACAAGTATTTGAAAAACGACCTGGCGATTTAGACCCGGAAGACACCCTAAATCACGGAATCGACCCCGACGTCTTCTCTGCCCTGGTCTCACATCTTTGCTCCACGACACTCATACAGGACACCCTCACGGCTTACCTACCCTCCCACTCCTCGCATTCCCTCCTCCTCAACACCCACCTCACCCCCTCTGGAATCCCCCTTAACACCCTCGTCAACAGTGGCGCCACAGACAACTTCATCAACAAGGCATTGTCTACCTTAGCCCTGGAGCCCGCCCAACGACTCCCGGTCCTGGTACGACTCTGCCTCTTTGACGGAGATGCCTCTACGGCAGGGGACATCACTCACTTCGCGCATATGCCCATTACTTTCGCCAACGGACAGACTCACACCCTCCGGATGTTGATAACCAAACTCCACCCTTCCACACCCCTGGTCCTAGGGCTCCTGTGGCTCCGAGACACCAACCCCCGCATCAATTGGCGACATCTTACCCTTTGCCTGACCCGGGACCCGACGCCCGACGACCAGCAGCTCCCCTTTGACATCCCCTACACTCCAAATCCTACCCCAAAGGACAGGCCCCCACCACCCCCCGGACTCCAGTCCCGCTTGTCCTGGTCCTTCATCATCAATGCCAGGCTGGACGGCACCCTGGGACCGATATCAGCCCTCATCGACAGCGGAGCCACCGGAGTTTTCATCAATGATGCCCTCGACCCCCTCGACCAGCCCCTCCGCCTGCAATGCCTCAACGGCACCCTCTCCTCCTCTGGCCCCATCCAGAGGTCTCACTCGGGACACATGACCCTGGACAACGACTACGAGTTCATCTCCAGCTTCCTGGTCACGCGACTTCACGAATTGACCCCGATAGTGCTGGGGCTACCTTGGCTACGCGACACAAACCCCAATATTGATTGGAGGACGCTCACCATGACCTTCCCAGGACCTGAAGACCACCCCTTGACCACCGTGCACCTCTGGGCCCTAGGGAGTGACCCGATGCCTGACACCTCTGGGACAACAGCCGTGCCCCCCACGCATGCCCCACTCATGCCCGTCCAAGCCTGCAAGGCCACTGGTCGACCCCCAAACATTCCTTGGAACAAGTACAAAGGGCTGAACTACCCGAGTTGGTCTCAGACACGCGTCACACCCGTTCCGGCCAATGCATCTGCGACTCTGATCGACCTGAACGCACTTGACATTAGGATCATTGGAGCCGCCCCCTTCGCCCGCCTCATGAAGGACAGAACCCCCACATTTCAGCTACACACCTCGCCATCTCTCCCAGAAGAACACCTACAAGGGGATGCTATCCCCCCGGAAAAGAAAACCGAGGAGCAGATCCTCCGAGAAGTAGTTTCCCCGGAGTATCATGAGTTCGCTGATGTATTCTCCAAAGGAGACGCCAAGGAAATTCCCCCTCACCGCCCTTATGACCATACCATCGACCTCAAGGAAGGAGCTGCCCCCCCTTTTGGCAAGGTGTACAACATGTTGGAAGTTGAACTCTGGGCCCTCAAGGACTACCTCGACAAAATGCTTGGTAAGGAATTCATCCGACCCTCTGCCTCCACTGCTGGAGCCCCGGTTCTATTTGCCAAGAAGAAGGACAGCTCGCTCCGACTCTGCGTCGACTACTGGGGGCTCAATAAGATCACCAAGAAGAACCGCTACCCGCTTCCGCTCATTGGCGATCTGGTCAATCGACTCCGCAGTGCCAAGGTTTACACAAAGATCTACCTCCGCTCCAGCTACAACAATGTCCGCATCGCTCTGGAACACGAGTGGAAAACCACATTCCACATGTGGTACGGTCTGTTTGAGTACCTTGTGATGCCCTTCGGAATGACTAACTCCCCCACCACGTTCCAATACTTCATGAACGACATCTTCCACGACATGAGCGACATCTTCATGATTGTCTACTTGGACGACATCCTCATCTATTCCGACTCGAAGGAGGACCACCAGAAGCATGTCCGGCAAGTCCTTGAACGCCTCCAGGAGCACAACCTCCACGCCAAGCCCAAGAAGTGTTCATTCCACACGGAAGAGGTTGAGTATCTCAGCGTCATCGTATCCCCAAATGGTGTTCGCATGGACCCCCACAAGGTCGAGGCCATCGTCAACTGGCTGCAGCCCTGGAACGTCAAGGAAGTACAATCCTTCTTGGGTTTCGCTAATTTCTACCGGAGGTTCATAGATAACTACTCTGGCATCACGAAACCCCTCAACCAGCTCACATGCAAGGACGTCGCCTGGAACTGGGACAGTAAGTGCCAGAGCGTCTTTAACCTGCTCAAGGAGGCTTTCACAGCTGCCCCCATCCTCTGGCACTACGACCCGGCCCTCCTGATTATCCTGGAATGCGACGCCTCTGACTACGCCATCACCGGGATTCTCTCGCAGATGGGATCTGATGGTGGGGAGCCCCGGCCAGTCGCCTTCTACACCCAGTCCATGATCGACACCAAGCTCAACTATGACATCTACGACAAGGAGCTCCTCGCCATTGTCGAAGCCTTCAAACAATGGCAAGCCTACCTCGAAGGAGCCCGGCACCAGATTCAGGTCTACTCGGATCACAACAACCTGCAGTACTTCACCACGACCAAACAACTTAGTCGACGGCAGGCCCGATGATTCAGGTCTACTCGGATCACAACAACCTGCAGTACTTCACCACGACCAAACAACTTAGTCGACGGCAGGCCCGATGGTCCGAGATCCTCTTGGAGTACAACTTCACAATCCAGTACTGCCTGGGACGACTTGGAGCTAAACCCGATGCCCTCACCCGTCAACCAGATGTCTACTCCAAGAAGTCGTTCGAGGCAGAATGCAATGTGTTCAATCATCGTGTGGTGATCCCTCCCAAACATCTGAATGCCGTACTGATCTTAAACAATGAAGGGACCCTGAGCCAGATCCGCCGCGCCCCCCGAGACAAGTACTTCACTAACCACGACCCCCGCAACCCCCCTAGCGGAACCGACCAGGACCCCGCCTTCTCCTTGTCCCCCGACAAAAAACTCCTCTTCTGGGATGGCTGCATCTACGTCCCAGATCACACCCGACTCCACTATGACGTCCTCCATCAACACCACGACCACAAGCTCCGGGGACACCCTGGAATATGTAAGACCCTCCAGCTTATCTCCCGGACTTACTTTTGGCCAGGGTTGAAGAAGGATGTGACCCATTACATTTGATCATGCGAGCCCTGCCTCCAGGCCAAGGTCCCCCGACACTGACCGTATGGACTCCTGAAACCCCTGCCAGTCAGGCAACGCCCCTGGTCCTCCATATCCCTGGACCACATTGTCGAACTCCCGGAATCTGAAGGGTTCAATGCCATTCTCGTCGTTGTGTGCAGGCTAACCAAACAGGGCATCTTCCTACCCTGCCACACCACGGACACCGCCCCGGACTTCGCCCGGCTGTTCCTCGAGCACGTCTTTGCCAAACATGGACTCCCGGACGACATCGTCTTCAACCGTGGCCTGCTTTTCGTGTCCAAGTTCTGGACTTCCCTGTGTAAGGCCCTTGAAGTAAAGACTAACCTCTCTACTGCCTATCACCCCAAAACCGACGGCCAAACCAAAAGGGTCAATCAGTCCCTCAAGCAGTACCTCCGACTATACGTCAACTACTTGCAGGACAACTGGCGCGCTGAGCTCCCCCTGGCCGAGTTCACCTACAACAACACGCTGCACTCTGCCACCGGGGTATCTCCCTTCTTTGCCAACAAAGGGTACCATCCCCAACTGACGCTCTCGCTCTGGGACATCCCGTCGCACGCCGCCCACAAGGTCGCCCGGGATCTCCAGTCCCTCCACGAGTTTCTCCGGGAGGAGATCAACACCGCAAACCAGGCCTATGCAAAACACGCTGACCAGAAATGGGAAGACACCCCTGACTGGACCCCCAGGACAAAGGTATGGTTAGATTGACGCCACCTCCGCACCTGCCAGCCCTCCCCGAAACTCAATCACAAGCACCTCGGCCCATTCAAAATTTTGAAGAAGGTCTCATCCCATGCCTACAGGATCGAGCTCCCCCCGGGACTTAAAGGTCTACACCCGGTATTCCATGTCCGCCTCCTGGAACGACACCCCCTGGACCCCTTCCCCAAACAGCGCCCCGAGCCCCCTCCCCTGGTCGAGGTTGAGGACGAGTACCACTACGAGGTTGAAGACATCCTCGACTCCCAGAATATTCGTGGACGACCCCACTTTCTCGTATGGTGGAAGGGATACGGCCTGGAAGACGACACTTGGGAACTGCGCCAAAACCTCGTAGGTGCCCTCGACAAACTCCAGGACTTCCAGCAACAGCACCCAGGAAATGACCCTCCCGGGCGCAGGACTCACAGACGGCAGTAGTGGGTGTAACCCCCTCAGTAGGGATTCAACTCCCATGTATACTTTCTGCTTTCCCTTTCTAGATCTTACTCCCTTTAGGTACTGTTTTATAGTAATGTCCCAGAGTCTGGGCAAGGTGCTCTTTCCAGTTTTCTCGCCCCCCCTACTCACACTACTCCCTGACCCCAGAAAATCAAGTATATACATTTTTTTTTAATATAAATACACTATCTCTACAAATCAGCGGTAACAGGGAACAAGACGGACAAAAAGAAAAGAGAAGAAAAAAGAAAAAGATAACAAGGAAACAATGTCGCCCCTAACCGGAACTCCCCTCGCCATTCCCCCCCCTCAGCCAACCCTGGAAGTCCTCTCCCATCCCCTCTGAACCGTGTTCCTGCCACACCTCCTCAGCCAGTTGGTCCCAAGACAGGAGCTGTTCGCCCTCGTCCAGGATCCGCTCGAACCATGACCCCGGGGCTGGGACATTCCTCCAGCGGTGCGTGAGCCTCCCCAACAGGTCCAGACCCCGCTCCACCCCGGGGCTACCCACCTCAGACTGCAACCCCTCTTGCAGAGAAGCAAACACCGCGGCCACTCCGTCCAGGAGCTGACGATGCTCCCAAGCCCAGTCTGGAGATATCAGTGCCGACCCAGCCACAAGAAGGGGAGTACTCACTTAGGGAGGCCATGTGCCCAATCACTACGTCTCAGCACAGAGTCTTGACCAATCCCGGGAGCCCTACCCCCTGCTCCAGCCTGGCCCCCATAGCGTCCAGCCGAGCCTCGGCCTCCCCCCATGCCACCCTCACCTCCCCCAACTCCTGGAGGGCTGCCTCGCGATCCTCCTCCAGCCCCCACCAGAGCGCCACCTCCTCCCTCGCCCCCTCCTCGCACTCCTCCCTCTCCTGGTCAGCCTGCTCCAAACGTGCCTGCAGTTCCCTCACCTCAGCGCTCAACGGTCACCCGGACAGTGGGGAAAATACCGCTGGGGAAACGCACGCTGGGGAGGCCAGGGATGGGGTCTCCACGGGCAGACGCACCCTTTTGGAGGGCCCTGGGGAGGGACTGGGCAACGCCCGCTGCTTCCCTTTGTCCAGGCGCCCCCCCTGCCCCTGGGTGTCGGACCAAGGGGCCCACCAGCGCATGATCAGCACCACGGGCCAGCCCCGGCCCCCCACCCAGGCGACTTCCCGCTGGGCGCCTCCGCGGGCACTGCGGGCATCTCCTCCACCGGCTCCACCAGCTCCGCCACCCAATCCCGCTCCTTGACCCCCATCCTCTGGGTGACTTCCCTCAGCAGCCATCCCTGCTCCTGGGCGACACAACACGCCCTCCACAGCGCCGACATGGAACAACGTTCATGGTTGAGGCGGCAGGCCTCACACACGGCCGCGTCCCGGCAGGATGAGAGGCCCGGGACCTCGAACAAGCAAAGTGTCAGGGGACCCCTCATTCCTTTCTTCTTTCACTCCTTATTTCTTCACTCTCCTTTCATTCACTTCCTTATTTCTTCTACCATTCTCTCATTTTGCTGTTACTACTTCTTCAACACTATCTGTTGGTACTATTCTCAACCTTTGAGGTGCTCTGGTTCTTTAGCTATCACTCAGACAAGTGTGGGCCCTTCAGCACCGCTCCAGGCTGCTTAGATAAGCCGGAGTTTGCCTTTCTGACTTCTAAAGTCCGGAGTTTTCCTCCCTTGTTTGCACACTTGTTTGGTTAGTCAATTTTCGAGTTTTTAAGGTTTTGTTGTACTGTACAGTTGTTTCCCACGCTTCAGAGGCCCCAGAAGCGTCCAACCTGGCATAGGGAATCCCCAGACTTGTTCTCTTTGGATCTCCCTCTGCCAGGTGAGTAGCTACCTTGATATTGTCAGTATATATTCTAATACACTTTGGATCTCCCTCTGCCAGCTGTGTGACTGAGCCACAGCCTCTAGAGGTCGCCCTTACACAAAGCACTCCTCGACAAGCGCAGTGCAAGCACTGCACCAAAGTCAGTGAGAAGGATCAGAGGTAGGAAGCCACTCACCGGTCCATTGTTCACGCACCAGGCATGGGCAGGTAGACCCCGGAACCTCTCCAGGGCCTCCACAAACAGCTCCTGTGTCGCGTCCGCCCACGCAACATGTTGACTCTCCGGGACCTCTGACACAGTCCCTATTGCCATCCTGGAATGACGAAAATGGGGAGCAGGCAATCTAGGACGGAGAGGGGGCTGTGGATGGGGGGGCAGACAGTCATTCGCGCAAAGGTGGGTGCAGGACGACTGGGATGGGACTCTGGAGAGACACTGGGGCCTGCATCGGGAGCAGGCTCTGGGAACTAGCTGGGACCTGCCTCCGGGGCAGGAATGTTGCGTTGTTCTGGAAAAGGAAGGTCAGTGGGGCTAAGCGGACGGCATGGGAGCACTCACATTGTTGAGCAAGCGCTGCCATGCGCTCCCGGTTGAGGCAAGCTCAGTATCACGCGTCTCAGGCTTCCCATGCCATGAGGGGCGTGACCTCATTAGTTTGCGGGGGCATCAGGGAATGCGTCGGCGTGCGTGACATAGTTGAGTTTGATGGTAAATTTTTTTTCGTTACGTGGCAGGGCAGGCACCGGATCCCATGCTGGTAACCCGGTCTGAACCTCCAGCTACGTGCCCCTTGGAGGGTCTTGGCGCTGAGAGGGGGGTGATGTCACGACCCCTCCCCTCTGGAACCTCCCCAGAGCCCCATCCGGGAACCTCTTCCGTCAACCCCACAGCATGCCCCACCCCCACAGCCGCTGATGCTACCATCACGCGCATCAAAGACTGCCATCAGCCAACCCCTGGGAACCCTGCATCATGGACCCTGGGATTAACCGCTGTCAACAATCGGATCATGTGACTCGCTTCCAGCCATCACGCATCACGCATCATAGCTCCCTCCGTGCAAATTGATCACGCGTCCCCACATGCGTGATCCAGGTATACAGTCCCTGCCCGCTACTCAATAACTCCCAGAACTCATCCCAGACACCCCGGAACCCTGAGACCCGGCCCGTAGTACTTATAGCATAGTTCTCCGCTGTATTCGCTAGTCTTGATGTTGCATTAACTTGGTTACTTGAATTGTTGTGTGCCCTCTGCTTGACTGGTACGCATCGACTGGCATGTTTGACTAGCACGCTTGAATAACTGCATGCTCTAAGTTTGGTACGCACTTCGTGACTTTTAATTTGTTAACCCGGTCTCGTCTTAGAACCCCCGGTTCACGACTCGACCCCCTCCCTATCCTCAGCTACCCAAAACCCAAAACCCCCAGACCAAGTCCCCTCTCCCGGGATTACTCCTGTCCACGTCTTGAACCCCGGAGTCCTAGCCCCAGAGTTCCAGACACCCGAGTATCTGTAGGTCAAGTCTGCATTGTAAGGGCGATTGCTTTTCCGGAAAGCCCCCGACTCAGCGGAACCTGACAGGCACCATGTTCAGGAAAGCCCCTTTCACATCCATGAAGACCACCACCACCTCTCGTCCCTTCTGCCACGCATCCTTGATGAAGGATGTCAGTACGTGTATTGAGTTGGTTGTCAATCTTCCTGGCCTCCCACTATATTGGTGCTTCAGTAGTAAGTTCGCTTTTTCTGCGTGGTATCCGAGTTTAGTTTTGACGCATGATGAGAGAACCTTAGCTATGGTGTCCAGCAAGGTGATCGGCTGGTACAAATTGGGGTTGCTGTAATCATTGTGGCCTGGCTTTCTCAGCACTACCGTTTTGAATATCTTCCATTGCTCTGGGTATACCTTGTGTTCAAAGGTTGCACAGAAGATCAGTCTGAGGTATGGGACTAGCATGTACTTAGCTTTCTTCAATACAATGTTTGGTATGCCGCTCAGCCCTGGTGCCTTGTGTGGCTTGAGCTTGTTGATCGCCACGTATATCTCCCTGTTTGTGATGCCAGACCATTCAAATGCCTGTTCTGTGCTTTCATCAGCCTCCCTCCCCTGCCGTTCTCCTGAGCCGCTGTAAAAGAAGGCTTTGTGGAACAGCCTCACTTTCCCCTTGTTATTGTCCACCTCCCATTGTCTACCCCCCGCCTCCTCCTTCAGCGCTGGTGTTCTTGCCTTCTCTCCATCTCCTGGTGCTGCAGTCACAAAGGCCTTTGCGTCCCAAATTGTCCTAGCATCGACCATCTCCAGCCATTCCTCCCAGTGTTTGCGCTTTGTGTCCTTGATTGCCTGTCCATACATGTTGTGCGCCCTCTGGTAAGCTTCATGTGCTGGGTGGCCTTCTATGTCCGCAACCTTGTAAGATGCTCTGCTGCATGCTCTTGCCTTCTTCCTCAGCTCTGTCAACTGCTGCGTCCACCACCTCTTCATCTCCATAGACTCTCTCCTCATCAGCACCTTCTCCTCCACTGTTGCCCTCAGAGCTTCTATGACCCGGTCTAGCCTCTCCTCTCCTCATAATCCTTCCCCTCCCTACTCCCTCTAGTTTTGATCCCAGCACCTGTTCAAACTCGTCCCAATCTACCGTCCTGAAGTCTCTGCTCTTTTCAGACTTGAACCTCTCCACTGCTACCTCGCACGTTGTGACAATCAGAAAGTGGTCAGCTTTCAGTAGTTGCTTGCAGTACAGCACCTCGCATCTCGTGATTCTGTTCTGAAAAGAGCCTGTAACAAAAACATTGTCTGGTCTTGTTAGATTTTTTGTGCTCTTTGCCCTCAGCATAGGCACATGGGGTCTTGGCGCCATACTCATCCTGTGCCGTGCAGTCATAGCTAGCAGCTCTTCTGCCGCATCCACGTTCCTTCTTGTGAATAGGTGCAAGTTTTGTGGGTTGTCCCACATTGGGTGATGCCTGTTGAAGTCTCCAACCCATATGTCTGCCATGTTTCTGCCCCCTACTCGCCCATTTCCCACTCCTTGCAGGTAGAAGTCCAGAGCCCGTAAGCTTCTGGAGTGCTTACAGTTGTTGTATATGTTGAATATATGCACCATTCTTTCCTGCATTTTGATGCTTATCCCCACTACATCAGCACACTCGATGTCTAGCCTCTTCCACTTGTCGGTTGTGATCCTCTTGTTTACCAGCATGATTGCCCTTGTCCTGCTCACGTCCCTCTCATCATGTCGCTTTGGATATACCGGTCACCAGATCTGCGTGGCTCTTGATTTCTTGTTGAAATTGAAGTATGGCTCCTGCAAGCAGATAATATCAGTTGTTACATCCATTGAGTTCAGCAATGCATGCTGCGCTATTAGGGATTTGTCCACATTCTGCTGCCATATGGTTAGTCTTTCATCTCCACCTCTCTCTAAATGTCTGCCTTCACTATTCCCCCTTCCTTTATTTCCTTCTACGGCATCACTCATTGGGTCGATCTCAGTGATAACTGCCGTGCCTGCACCGCTAGGGTTTCTAGCAATGCCATGAAGTCATTGTATTGCTTGTTGTTCCAGTTTTCTCCTGTTGCGTTGGTTCCTCCTCCATTCCTGCCATCTGGCTGCATGGTTGGCTGCTCCACCTGTATTTGTCCAGGGTTGTCTGTGTCCCGCCCATTGGCCTGTCCCGTTTCTCTCCCCCTCTTTCAGTGTCGACGTCCTCTGTCTGCCCAACTCCCAGTGGCCAGCCTCCTCCCTGCCCTGTCCAGCCCCCAGCAAGTCTGCCTTGTCCACTGCTTTGTACTGCTGCTGCCATGGTGTTCTTGCCTCCTGTAGTCAGTAGGTTGTCATCCTTCCTCACCCATGTCCACTGCTGATCTGTGGGGTAGAACCTATATTTCATCTCTGGTGCTCTCTCTGTCAGTCTGTTCTTAGCTTCTATGAATGCTGGACAAGTCCTTGCTACTGCCGGATAGTTGTGCCTGAGGCCTCTCGCTTTGCAATTGATGCAACAGAAGGCTCTTGGATTGTTCTCCTTGCAATCTCTCATTCTATGTGCTTTGGCACACATGCCACAAGTGTCATTCTCCTGCTTGCATTCATTAGCAATGTGACCCTTGCCAAACCTTTGGCACTTCAGACAGTGCTTGGGCTCATAGTCCAGCTTCCTCACATTCACCCTTTTGCCTTGAATGATCAGTCCTTGCCTTATGATCATGTTTGCGCCCCTGTCTGTGGCGCACGACAGTATCAGGTGTGCTACCTTCTGGTTTTCGTGCCTTGCCCGCAGTGCCCTTGCCCACTTCACCAATACTGGTTCCCCTGGGTGCAGCCCATTCCTGCCTTCAATCATCTCTAGGCCCTCCATTGGGTCATCACCTAGACCCACTGGTATGAATTCCACAAATATGTTGTAGACTCTGTCAGCTACCTTGGCTCCCACTCTGAACTTGTCGAGGAAGCTCGTCCTCACGTCTGGCATGGCCAGCCATTCCACCGCAATCTGTAGAGTTCAGTTTGTACATCACGCCCCCATTCTTCAGCTTCCTTGCCAATATGAACTTTACCTCTGGGCTGTTGAGGCCCTGAATGCCCATCAACTCCTTCGCCATCCTTGCCTTCTCCACCAGTTCTCTCTCTGTCAACCCCTTCCACCCTTCTCCTCCTTCCCCATTGTCGATGATCATCTGCCTTGACCTGTCCTTTGCTCTTTTTACGATGTCCTCCTGCTCAGCTCTGTGGGCTGCCTGTGCATAGTCCATCTTCACAGTTGTTGGCTCCTCCGCTCCCCTTGCAGTCCCTTGAATACCCACTTGCCTGGGCCACTGTCTCCAGTACCATCCTCTCTGCTTCCCCTGCTCTCACCTCCTCCATTCCTATCGTGATCACCCTCAGTCCTTCCTTTACCTCTTGCATTACATCTTTCCAAGCCATCAGCATGAGTAGTGCTGCCTTAAGCACATCGGCATCCATGGGGTCCTCGGCTTCGGACAAGGCTCCCGCATCGAGGAGCCACTCCCTGGCATCCTCCGCCGTTTGGACTTTCGGTACATATTCCTTGTTTCTGCTGGCTCTCGTGGTCACACCTGGTGCTGTGTTTGCCTGTTTGTGCCCTGTCTGACTGATGTTCTTCGCAGCAATGCCTCCACTATTGGTTGGCATTCCGAGTTCAATTTTGTATGGTAGGTATAAGATGTAAGCAGGTGTGCTAGCAATGGTATTTTACTTCTAATCTATCACCCTCGTCTGTCCTGTGGTCTGTCAAGCCTATAAGACCCAAGTTCCCACGGTGGTCAGATGGTGGTTTAAGATCAAAAGCGGTCCCACTCAGACAACTTGTTAATGGAATTCCAGCCTTATCAAGGTAGATTTCTCTTTTTCATTACTTGGCAAAGGATCTCAAGATTACTCTACTCACAGCATGTTTTTTACAAATCTGTTGTGTCCAAGTTGTAATTATGAGCCAATGTGTATTGTACAACTTGTACCCAGGATCACAGTATTGTACAACTTACCTAGGACCTGAAAATTCAAATACACAACAAGATCTTATTTTTTTTTAACCCCCAAGTCTCTGTTCTACTGCAATGGCTTCTAATGATGAATGTGCTGCCAGTTTGCACCCTGAGACCATTTGAACACTTATGATGGTTGTTGGACGGATATCGGGTCAGTTGTACTGTGTGGTCACGTGTTCTGTAACTTAGAAAAGCATCATTGTGACATGACATCCTCAGTTGCTATCTTTCACAAAGACTGTACACTGAGGATGTAAGTGTCTTTATGTCATTGTACTTTACATTCACTGTCTGACCATATGTTTATGGCTAGTTGTTAATTCATCTATAGGTATTGTAGCACTAAGTAAGTCAATAGTCCTCAGTCTCAATAGAAGAACTGTATTGAACCTGTAGCACTACGTAAGTCAATAGTCTACAGGAGAAGGTAAGGTGGGAAGTAGTATTGAGATTAGTGATATAACACACCCTCAGTCTCAATAGAAGAACTGAGGGGTGGGAATCGGAAAAACGCGCCACAGAGGGAACCCGGTGGCTGAGAGCAACTGTATAGTACGATTGGGCCTGATTGTACAGACGAAGTAAGGTAGAAATGAAAATAGAGAAATAAGAAAATAAACAAATTTTTAATATCCAGAAACGGCAAGTTAACCGGAAGTAACAGAGCGCCGCCGCCACAGCAAGAGTCTACTCCAACAGGTATGAATAAATTAGTTGCTATCTTTCTGGCACGGTTTACAGGTACTTGACTTATGCTCTCTGAGGTATGCCAAGTCTACAGTCTTCGACCGTTCCACATGTGTTGAGATCCATGCGTGTCATAGAATCACCGTGCGCATTGATTGTTACTGTCAGGGTCGCGCGCTCAGGGCTGGGTGAAAAATATGAGGATATATTATACGGACACCGTGCGCATTGATTGTTACTGTCAGGGTCGCGCGCTCAGGGCTGGGTGAAAAATATGAGGATATATTATACGGACGGGAACGACAATCACCCTCAGTCATTACACGGAGACTGAGGGTGAGCACGCAGTTTACTTAGAGAACAATGGACGGATTAACTTACGCATACTATAGAGTGACCTCTGTGATATTAGGTATGCGAATACAGTCATTACACGGAGACTGAGGAGTGACCTCTGTGATATTAGATTCCTACTTCTAACAACATGTGCTTACGGTTTCAGCAATCATGTAAACATCTCTAGGCAGCAATAATAAAACTTTATCTATCTTAGATTCCTCAGCTTCGGTCTCAGATTTGAGACAGGCGACCCCACATGAACTCAACGCATCTCCGGATCTTCGGTGTTTCTCGCACATGGTCTCGTTTGATCCACCTCTGTTGATATAGGGCATTAAACGCATCATAATGACCGGACAATTTTCATCCTTTAAATATCTAGATTATCTAGATTTCTTAAATTTGTAACACATTGCAGACTAATTTATGGACTCGACACTTGAGATAGTGGTCTCCGTAACTGAGCTCCAAGTTCAAATGTAAAAGGTAACTATAATCTGTCACTATTATCGTATTGATTGTTTACTATGAACAATGTGCATCGCTGCTTTAATGGCTTCCGCTGATTGTGTGCTCTGCAAGGTAGTGATGAGTGATCTGGACTTAGTTTCGGGGTGCAGATACTAACCCAAATCAAGATAAGGCTCATCAGGGACTGAAGGGAGCGGTCTTTTCCCTCTTTCATGACCTCGATGTCCACAAACGTCTCAGCAGTCCTGACACATACCCTTCCCTCTAAGTCTACTATACCGAAGACCCAAGCTTCTCCACTTGTAAGAGTAAATGCGAGATTTCGTATGTGATCGTCATGACTGGCGCTAACATAGATCACTCAGCCAACGTTGATAGCAAATCAAATTCGTACGCACTTCCACTTTGCCATACTATCAAGTATGTCATTGAATATATCAGATGATTCGGTGCACAACACGATCGAACTTACATTGCGAGGCATTCTGCAATCACTTGCGGTTCATGATCTATGAGGCTTGCACTCACGCGTTTTGCCTCGTAGATATTGAGAGTATCATGTGATGTAAAGAAATTCAAGGCGCGAGTGGCATTGTCATTCTCCAACAGCACCTTTCGTACTTCTGTTGATATGGGTAATCAGCCTCTAATATGGTCTAGCAACGTTCTGCATGGACTCACTCCGCTTCGGTACTGGTTTGTCTCCATATGATGGCAAGATGCTCAATAGCGCATAATCTGAGGTTCCTGCCAGATATGTCACGTTGTGTCCATGTCTAATAGCTGGTGGATCGTCGCTTTCAGAATTGCGCGACCAGATCAAATATTCCGGAAAGAGTACAGTTCTGTATTTTTGGTTCATGCTATTGATTAGCCGTATACCGTGTAAAAGCCATGCATCTATGATGATCCTAGATGCTGCTTCAGACTTGATCCAAGGGTCGATTAAATTATTATAGTATAAGCACAAGCATTGACTAACCTTCTTGTTAACGTTCTTCTGAACTGTCGACAACGTGTCGAGAAGAGGAGCGTTGTTCCAATGATGATTGACAATGTTTGTAATAGTATCAAGGTTATGGGACACTGCTTGACGTTCCAAGGCCGGGAGTAGTTTGTCAAGAAAGGCAACTGGACTGCCGCGGTCTACATTAATAATCCTTGTCTGTTGTATACCCAGCCTATCGCTCAGAATTTCCTTGTCCACGTGGGATAATGATATGACCTAGTTATGTAGACACTCAGTATCCGTTCAGCGTCAAGTGATCGAGTGAATCGTTACCACAGCATTTTCGTCTTTCCTCTTCAAGTTTTGAATAACTTTCACCTGTTGTAGAGCATTGGACGCTTCGTCGTCGAGGTGCTCGAGCTCTTCGAGGTCAGGCAAATGGTATTCCGCTTGAACTGCTTTGATCTTGTCTTTAATGGCCTTCAGCCCACGCGTAAGGGACTCGAGTTCATAGTCTGTGAGGTCGCTGGACGATCGTTTGTGCTTCTTGCTCGGTCGTGAATTATCACTTGCGCGCATCGAGGTAGAGTTAAACATGACGTTAGATCGAAGAAAGCTATGAGATGGGGGAACACATCCAGCTGATATTTAAGGAAACCCTCGTCCAAATTCTGACTCTAACTCCGTAAGCACGAGGCTTGCATGCCTGGAGTACCTTCACGACGAATGAAGGTCATACCCCATTCACCAGGAACACGATTGTCTGTCCCAACATGACTGCGCTGAAAGTCCGAAACTCGTGGCGGCGACCAACATAAAGCCCTAACATCTGTAAGCGTGTGGCTTACAATGCGACCATCACCGTGTGTGTAGCGATCCAAATCATTCCTAGAAAAATACGAGACATATTGTGGACTGTGATAAATTTCTTGAAGACGAATAGAATAGACTTACCCTCTGCTTGTGGGTATACTAACTTCTATTGAGATCGTTTCACGAGCAGTCTCGATAAAAGATATCACGAGGCGTTTGGACACACAGATACCGGCAAATCAAGTAATTGAGATAGCCAACTCGTGTTTAGTACAAGAGTCGAATAGAGCGTCGAAAAACGTGTACTCAACCAGTGGCTCATTGATCGATCAATTATTGCCACAGAAGGAGTCGTCTGGGTGACCCGTCTGCCCGGCAATCAGACGACAAGTATAAGCATGATCTGCAATCGAGGGCTATGTGGCGATCCTAGTAGACAACAATCAGGCCAAGCCTGACGCCTCGTTTCACAGACAGAACCCATGACAGACATGTGATAGAATGACTCGTAAGTTGAGCAGTGCGACACACAAAAGGACGGGGCCTGAACAAGGGTCGAGTATGAAATGAGTCACCATATTGTTTGTGTCAATATACCGGAGCGGAGAAGCAATCCCTTGACAGAAGTGAGATAACAGAGAAAAACATTCTTGTGAATGAAGTTTGCGAGTGCACCTTGGTATCAATTCCGCACTCTCAACGATTACGATCCGCACTTGAGCTCACTCGAAGACTCGGCCTCCTTTTCCCGCCTTTCTCACTCACATCGACATCTCTCTTCCCATTTGCTTACGGTAAGAACGGGCTGCAGAGTGGTTGTTTGATAAAGATGGTGTTTTCATGGCCGACTAGCTCAGCTGGTTAGAGCGTCGTGCTAATAACGCGAAGGTCTTGGGTTCGATCCCCACGTTGGCCATGCCGCTCCTTTTGTCCCTTTTCGTGGCCTTCAATCTAATCTAGTCTATATTACGTAAGGTTCATCGACTTCTTTGCGAATTGTGGCCAAGTTACTTCACTTTTGTTTTTTTTTATTCCATCGCCTTTGTATATTGACCCATGACAACCTACTCTGCTTTCTTCTCTTCTGGCCTTCTCGCATCCCGTAACGCCGCTGACTCGTCATCCGACTATGACCCATACTCTCCCACTCTGCTTGCATCTCCATTGTCGGATAGTGACATCGAGCCTGACACAGACCGCGAAAACACGCCCACCCCCGAGAACGTCCCTCACACCGCTCTCGCTCCAGCTGTCTCTCAAAGGCGTCTACGCAAGCGCCGTTCTAGCCTGACAATCGGCACGTCCCCCATGCACGCTATACGCTCACCCCAACGCAATGCCGGCGCCGCCCTTCAGCTGCAGATGCACCTCCCCAGCCCCTCCCGCTCTCGCAGTGGCAGCCTCAATGCGACAGGTACAAACAACATCGCGTCTCAGAGCACCTCACTTGTTGGTCGGATGCGCAGTGGGAGCGTTGGCGCGGCACTCCGGTGGGTCCTCGTGATATTTTTTTTCGTGTACTCTGGGTCTAAAAATAACGCATACACTTCAGTCCTCGCCGCAACTTCCGGCGTCTAGTCTCTGTCCCGGCGGCCGCCCCGCCGCCGACGGCGCCGCTCCCCGCCGTACCCGCTCTCTTCCTCTCTCCTGTACAACCCTGGTTTACCGCGTCACATACCCCGCTCGCCGGCGCATTCCAGAAATCCCCATTCCTCGCACAGAACATTGTCGACACCCGTGCCCCTCTCGCCGTTCGCACCACATCTGATCAGCCTACCATTAAGGGTCGTCAGCGCGGGTTCTCGCTGAGCAATGGCCTGACGATCGATGAAGAGATCAAAGAAAATTAATTGGCACGACATAAGCGTTTATGGATCCAGCAATACACTTCTATCATTATATTCCCCCTGCTCATATCGCATACATATTTATGGTTTCTCAGCGCATACATAACTTATTGCAATATCCCTAATTAGGTATTCCTTAGTTTCCCTTAATCACAACAATACCTCCATGCAGACGGCGTCCTCCACGTATTTAAATTTTGCTCGTATATCAATCAGGTAGTCACAACGTACTAAGAAGCCAAGGTTGACAAAACACTGGACAATGATCCACCTGAGAATGGTATTTGGCGAATGATAATTTTTCCATTTTGGAAAAGTAAAATGAATGGCCAACGTGGGGATCGAACCCAAGACCTTCGCGTTATTAGCACGACGCTCTAACCAGCTGAGCTAGTCGGCCATCAAAACCTGGTCTTTACGAAACAACCACTCGCCGAAATCTTAGCGTGATCTCATGGAGGATATAACGAAACGTGGGGTAAGCTTTAAGAAGGCGAGTCTTCGAGTGAGTTCAAGTGTGGATCATACAGTCGTTGAGAGTGCGGAGTCAACACGAAGGTGGTGTAGGTCCACTGTTCACAAAGAAAAATACTACAAGTTTTTCTCATATCTCAGTTCTGTCAAGGGATTGCTTCTCCGCTCCGGTATATTGACACAAACAGTAAGTATGGTGACTCATTTCATACTCGACCCTTGTTAAGGCCCGTCCTTTTGTGTGTCGCACTGCTCAACTTACGAGTCATTCTATCACATGTCGGTCATGGGTTCTGTCTGTGAAACGAGGCGTCAGGCTTGGCCTGATTGTTGTCTGCTAGGATCGCCACATACTGTGCTGTGACGAGATATGCAACCGAGCCTACTTGTGCAACTTCCTTTCCTCAGCTCCATCGGTGTACTTTTTGAGAACCGTAAAAATCTCATACATGTATAGAGTCTATATAAAGATGTTGCTATAGATATTTCAAAGGATCCTTTGGTTGTTGAGCTTTAATAAATCTGATAGTGCTCAAAAAGTCTGATTTCGTGACCACCTCATCATCGGTGAAATGATTCTTGATGAACTATTGTACTTTTTACATAATAACATTGCTTAATACATTCAATACAGCTCAAATCTAATTTTCCAAGGCTCTACGTACCCTGAAAAGGCCTCGATGAGAGAGATCTGTGTGGGAGCGTGACATTCTCAATGAGATTGAAGCTCCGCATGCAGCCTGGCGGTGGCAATGCCTAATTTGGTAGCCTGCCCAAACAAGTTTCCAAGTCCTCGACAACGCGCAGCAACCCACCATTAACTCTCTGAGCAATTCTACAGAGAAACTCATTCAAGAGGCTCTTAGAGACCTAAAAAATGGAGTATTTCGTACAGTGGCAGATGCTGCAACGTATTACAAAGTCTACAAAAGTACACTCTGGCGTCAACACAATGGGTTAACACTACCAAAGAAAGAAAAATCGAAGCAAGGACGACGAATCAATACATCTGCCCCAGTGATGACGTCAGAGGAGGGGCTAGCAGAGGCGAGGAAAGAGCGGGCAATTCGGGAGGAGAAGGACAGACAGAAGGCAGAAAAGAAGGCCAAGAAAGATGCAGTGGATAAGGAAAACTTGATTCGTCGAGCCACAATGGGTACGCAGATGCTCTTTTCTGGTACAATCAGAGGCCAGAACAAGACGGCACTTCAAGATCTTGCCTCGGTTCTTGGTTTATCTATAAACGGCACAAAGGCTGACTTACAGGATCGTATCGAGGCTAAGTTCACTGAGGATGAAGATTTGAAGAGTAAACCACAATTTGTTGGTTTATTTCACCGCAAACGCACTGCTCCCGAAGATTCAAGTCTGGGTCACGGCACACCACTACAATGTCGTCAACTTGACCTGTCCAATACTCCTTCTTCATCTGATTTCCCTCCGACTCATTCCTCTGCGACTTCGACTCAAATTAATCCCATTCCCATTGATCATCGTGCTCAGGATCTGAGTCTACAGGCCGGTCCTTCGACACATCAGGGACTTTATTCCTACCTCATAAATAGAACATATTACACTGGTGCATACTACTATAACTTAGGAATATATGTCAATTATTGCGAGCCTTTGCGTGAATGAGCCGATTGTGAGCGGAGTCAGGATTTGAGATGTGACCATGCGTGACCAGCGGTTGCATATCTACGTACTTTCGGTATGTCGTGCTCGGCCATTGGCCGACGAAGTTTCCTCTCAAGTTTTTCGCAAATAAAAAATGTAGACCTTGAGATTGGATGTTCTTCTAGTTGATACGAAAAAATAAAGGTCATAAGCTGAAGGGACGGAGCTACAGAAAATCATTTGTTCAAAAGTTGCATATCTCGTCACGGCACAGTAGTCCTCGATTGCAGATCATGCTTATACTTGTTGTCTGATTGCCGGGCAGACGGGTCACCCAGACGACTCCTTCTGTGGCAATAATTGATCGATCAATGAGCCACTGGGTTGAGTACACGTTTTTCGACGCTCTGTTTGACCCTTGTACTAAACACGAGTTGGCTATCTCACTCAAATATTTGATTTGCCGGTATCTGTGTGTCCAAACGCCTCGTGATATCTTTTATCGAGATTGCTCGTGAAACGATCTCAATAGAAGTTGGTATACCCACAAGCAGAGGGTAAGTCTATTCTTTTGGTCTTCAAGAAATTTATCACAGTCCACAATATGTCTCGTATTTTTCTAGGAATGATTTGGATCACTACACGCACGGTGATGGTCGCATTGTAAGCCACACGCTTACAGATGTTAGGGCTTTATGTTGGTCGCCGCCACGAGTTTCGGACTTTCAGCGCAGTCATGTTGGGACAGACAATCGTGTTCCTGGTGAATGGGGTATGACCTTCATTCGTCGTGAAGGTACTCCAGGCATGCAAGCCTCGTGCTTACGGAGTTAGAGTCAGAATTTGGACGAGGGTTTCCTTAAAATATCAGCTGGATGTGTTCCCCATCTCATAGTTTCTTCGATCTAACGTCATGTTTAACTCTACCTCAATGCGCGCAAGTGATAATTCACGACCGGGCAAGAAGCACAAACGATCGTCCAGCGAACTCACAGTTGGTGAACTCGAGTTACTTACGCGTGGGCTGGAGGACATTCGAGACAAGATCAAACTTGTTAAAGCCAGCCTCAACTTGTCCAACCTCGAAGAGCTCGAACACCTCGACGACGAAGCGTCCAATGCCTTACACCAGGTCAAAGTGATTCAAAACCTGAAGAGGAAAGACAAGAATGCCGTGGTAATGATTCACTCGATCACTTGATGCTGAACGGATACTGAGTGCCTACATAACTAGGTCATCTCATTATCCCGCGTGGACAAGGACATCCTGAGGGATAGGCTGGGCGTACAACAGATAACGACGATAAATGTAGCTGACAGGAGTCCAGTCATCTTTTGTGACAAACTACTCCCGGCCTTGAAAGCTCGAGTAGCCTTGAAAGCGCGAGTAGCCTTGAAAGCTCGGGTAGTGTCTAATGACCTTGGTATGATCGCAGAACTTGTACATCATCGTTGGGATGCTGTTCCTCTTCTCGACACGCTGTTGACAGTCCAAGAGAACGTCAACAAAAAGGTTAGTCATTACTTGAGATTATATGATAACAACTTAATCGATGTTTAATATAGTCGGAAGCAACGTCTAGGATAATGATAGACGCATGGATTCTAAATGGTATACGGCTTATAAAGAGCATCAATCCAGCGTACGACACCGCACTCTTCCCTGAGCTATTAATATGGGCACGAAATTCTGATCATGACGACCCACCGGTTATCAGATACCGAGAACAGGTGACATATCTCGCAGGAAGTACGGATTACGCCCTTTTGAGTGTCTTGCCACCTCGAAAACATGCAGTACCAAAGGAGAGTGAGTCCATTTAGGCCGTTGCTAGGTCATATTAGAATCTGATCACCCTTGTCAACAGGAGTAATACAGAATCTGTTGGACGACGATAATGCCGCTCGCGCGTTGCATTTCTTCACGGATGGTGATACTCTCAATATTTACGAGGCAAAACGTGCGAGTAAAAACCTTGAAGCTCATGAGGCACAGGTCATCGCACAATGCCTTGCAATGTAAGTTCTATCATATTGTGCACCGAATCATCTGGTATATTAAATGACATAATTGATAGCATGGCAAAATGGAAGTGCGTAATTTTGATTTGCGATCGTGATGAACGTTGGCTAAATAATCTATGTTAGCGCCAGTAATGACGATCTCATACAAAATCTCGCATTTACTCTTACAAGTGGAGAAGTTTGGATCTTCGGTGTAGTAGACTTAGAGAGAAGGGAATGCATTAGGACTGCTGAAGTGTCTGTGGATACAAAGGTCATAAAAGACGGGAAAGACCGCTCCCTCCAGTCTCTGATGACCCTTATCTTGATTTGGGTAAGTATCTGCACCTTGAGGATATGTCCAGATCACTCAATACTGCCGTGCAGAGCACACAATCAGCGGAAGACATTAAAGCGGCGATGCGCAGTCTTCAATATTGAAGGATCAACACGATAATAGGTGACTCAATTATAATTATCATTACTTTTTACATCTAAGCCCGGAACCAAATTACGTAGACGACTATCCCGAGTTATCGAGTTCATAAACTAGTCTGAAGTGAATATACGATGTTACACATTAAAGAAATTTAGGTAATCTAGAGGTTTCAAGAATGAGAATTGTACGGTCATTAGCCTTGATGAATGTAATGTCCTATATCAGACCAGGTGGATCGAACGAGACCATGTACAAGAGGTACTGAAGATGCAGAGATGCGATGGGTTGATGTGGGGTGACAAAAGATGTGTTAGAGATCACACTGTATATTGAACCTAAGAACAATATTAGATTATCTACGGTTCAGTCAGTATATGTTTGTATAAATAAGTAAGCTTGCTCACCCTCAGTCCAATATAAGTGACTTGGGGTGTTCTACGAAACACCCATATTTAACTGGACAATGAGACCATTGTCCACAGTGTGATAGTCTGTCATACAGTGTAAATGTGATGGTGTGTCGGTGTGTGTGTGTGTATGGAATGCATGGATGGTTTGCACATATGCCATCTACCCTACAGTATTGCTGGGCCAGACTTATGGACACTGTAATACTTGGTGCAAGTATTACTGATAGTTCTGGGGTATTGAGCTGTATCTGAGAAACTAGAGAGACAGGGAATAAAATTGCCTCAGTGTCTGTTGAATGATATGAAGAACAACTGAGAAAGATAAGATGTAAATATAACCTGCATATCAATAAAAAATACATGACTACTTTGGAAACTGACAGAAAGGACATAGTTCTATAACATGGGCTTTCTTGAAGTCTTAGAAAGTCACTTCAAATCCACATTGGTGCTTAACAATAAACTTGATGTATTGAAGGGTTGGATACTTTCCAAAATATAGATACTTTGAAAGGTAGAGGATTTTCTACAAACTCCAGCCTAAGTGATTCACTCTCTGGGAACTACCAAGCCTTTGCCTATTAATTGCCTGCCTATTCTCTACTCTATTTATACTCCTTTTACAGTGCACAGACAACTAGCTACACATGACTTCTTATTCCTAACCTCTCAGCATTCCTATCCTAATTTGTTGTTCCATTTTCCATTTGTGTGATGCCTGTTTTAGTACTACCATTCTGTTCATCCCTTCTTTGTATCCTCCTTCTATTCATCCCTCCTTTGTATCCTTCTCCCTGTCAGGTTCTGCTGACAATGGGGGCTTCCAAGGGCAAGCAGGTCCTTGCTAGGCAGACTCAAAGTCTACAGAGCATCTCTGGGCAATGGAGAAGCAAGTCCCAGAGTTTTGGATGAGGCATGAGGATGCTCCAGAGAGTACATGGGACACTGGAGTTCAAGGGTGTGATGAAACAAGATCCCAGGCTAAGTCCAGAATTTGGCAAGAGAGGAAACAGAGCCAGGTGAGGCAGGGAGATGGTGGGGAAGTGATTGGGAAGGAGACTAAGACAGGGAGACTGATACTGAGAGTGGGAGATGGAGAGAAAATTGAAGTGAGACTTAGTAGACCAGGAAACTTTGAGAGATTAGAGAGATAGATTGGGCAAGTAAACTGAGATAGACAAGAGAGTATAGAGGCAGGGGTTCTATCAATATCAAGACTACTGTAATGGATTGCTTGCTACCAGCTATATATCTATGGTGGCTAAGGTCTGGGGTGTTCAGGTGAGCTCCAGGGCTAGGCTCCATGTGATCAGTCCTGTGCATTGTATTGTCTGGGTGCAAGTCCTGTGTGGCATATTGTCTGGGTATGGGTGTGGCACCCAGGGAGATCAGTTGGGGCCCATTGGTTGGCACAGGGCTGAATGCCAGGGGTGATCAGTGGGGCCTGGAGCTTGGAGATGCATGGGGCTGAATGCTGAGGGTGATTGGTGGGGCCTGGAGCTTGTTGGTGGGCGCCAGTGCCAGTTGCTTGGTTGGATGACAAGGGCAGGGTGTCAGGGCTCTTTCTGGTGGCATTGAAGAATCTGCATGGTGTATCAAATGTTTTCTACATAGGTGTGGTTTGAACCCAAGCTCTCTCCACTTGAGAATTATACAATCCTCTTGAGGACCACAATAGTGCCAGCTGAGCAACTGTGGCCTCCATGGTGTGTCAGTGGCCCTGAGTGACCTGGTGTGAAGAGTGTATGTATGATATTATTAAGGTTCAAAGTCCAACAAGATGAATGCAAATGATTTGTACTGGTGATTTCAACTAGGCAAGTGCCTTGTGTTATTTGCAAAGGCATACTCATATATTGTGCAAGATGTGGTAGATGCTCAATTTTTGAGCAATCTATAGATGATATATTTGGAAGTCAAAACAAGAATGACAGCATCATTGTCTTGAATCAATTGATGATGTTCAAATTCAAGATCTCCAGACTAGCATCCAGGCACTACCTAGCAAATTGTAAGTGCTAATGATTTGACAAAGTGACAAGACAAAAGAAGCATAACAGAAGGTGCCTTCCATTGGTGCCATAGACAATAAAGATGATGTCAACAAGGAAAATAGTGTATGCAATTTAGAGGGTTGCATTGGAATATGCAATGGATAAAGTGCTAGATATGATATCATCTAGTGCTAGTTCTTGTTGTTTTACAACATTACTATTGCTAGATTAGCACAACAGATTTACCAACTTGCCCAGCACTGAGAATGGTTTGGGATCAATCCAAGAAAGGGCTGCCAGCCATTGGCAAGCAACCATGTTCTTCTGCTACTCTTTACTTCTGGCACTGAAAGATGTTTCCATTGGAAAAAGTGTAAAAGAAACATGTTATACCATTTCCCATGTGACAATTTCTAAAAGAAAAAGTATTTAAACAAACCAGGCAGGAGCAGGGGGGCCACAAGGGGGAGGAGATGGCGGTCCTAAGAGGTCTGGAGGAGGATCAGGAGGCCATGCTCTGGGACCTGGAGGGGGCCAGGGTCGCTCAGAGGGAAGCGGAGGCCGAGTTGGAGGCCTTGAGGGCGAGGTTGGAGCAGGGAGTGGGGTTCTCAGTAGATTAAGCACATATAGGAAGAATGTCTTTGATTTTTGCCATCATATGATACCTACCATTCATCTGTATGGTGACTTAGTAAGCAATATAGTAGATACACATGAGAAGCATGTCTGCAATATTTACCATCATGTGATACATCCGTTTCTTTGTATGTACAATTACATATATATATAAGAAGAATGTCTTTGATTTTTGCCATCATATGATCCATATCATTACTATGTTAATATTTTATATCTATCTATGCTAGAATTTAGCTACAGCAGTTGTGTCTGTTTTACCATGATGTTTGCATCTACTCAGTCTATAATGTTGCAACTATGCTAGAATTTAGCTACAGCAGTTGTGTCTGTTTTACCATGATGTTTGCATCTACTCAGTCTATAATGTTGCAATCAATCAAGGCTTTATTTGGCTGACATTATTTCCTTGCCAGATGCATTTGATGTCTAGTCAACTCATAGATCTAGCAGTCTCTGTCAAATAGACATATTTTGTTGGTAATTGCGAGTATTTCTATGTCCTGCCTAGTACAGGCACAACAAAACACGATGTTAGATTACAGACAATAGCCGCCACATGAAAAATCATATATCAGAGCAGGTACATGCATTACAAATTATAGTTCCTCAGTTGCCTTCCATGGAGAGTAATCTCTGAATACCAGGGCTGATATACCTCTCGAAAGATTTGGCATATTGCCACTATTCAATAAACATTTATTGTCACTTGATAGGTTTTTTTATCTTGCATAATAGAGAATGGCAACAAATCATGGATTTACTAGATTATGGCAATTACTGAATTCATTCCAACCTATGAAGCAACAACAGGCTATGCTCAAAGCTAAATATTTCTATTCAGACTTTTCTGAGAGTTATTTGGATTCCCATACTACTTACTTCAGACGCTGACTTCAAATCATATGCATCTTCTCATATTTATCCACAATCACTGGTTTTTTATCCCTCATTGATGTGTTTATGATGAATCCAGGTCACCACCACTATGTTATTGACGTAATGATTCCAAGTATTTCCTCACCTAAGTAAAGGTATTTATATGTTTTGTCCTTCCAAACCAGGGCGCATACTACACAATTTGATATCTTCTCCACTCCAATCTTCTCCATGCCATCCCTCTATTTCATCCTCTATGTCCTTCTCCGCTCCCTCATGTGCCTCTTTGTGGTGCTCCTCCATTTAAGTATGATGACAGAGACGACTCATCATGCTACAATATTTTTCAACAAGACATTCAACATTTAAGTGGCCGTTGTGCATCAATGTGCCATCATTTAGAGTGCTTCTGAGATGCTATTTCCTTTGGACACAATATACATAGCAGCACATCAGCATAATAATGTGTGCAAAGCAGGTGGTGGTGCCATGGGAGGTGCAGAGGCGGGACAAGACTTGATCAATAATATTTTCAAACAATGATGTTACAGACTTTGACACTTTCAAATGCTGTTATAGACTGAGGGTTTGTTGTCTGCACTAGCAAGACATACATTCAAAGACACACAACACGTCTTTTCATTCTCAATTTACTACCACATGGAGCACTATCGTGAAATCCTGTTGTGGCACCCTCACACATCTTCCCACTGCCTATCTGGGATCAAGATGTGTGCCATGACTTATCAGAGGATTCTCCAGGTGATGGAGAGGTACTCAGATATGCTGTATCATATCAGACCCACTCATTTCATTTTTCTGTATGTTTTGACCTCTTGTTTCGCTTGTTCATTGACCTTGATTCAGGAGCTATACATATTGTAATAAATGGAAACATCTCACAACAAAAGTGTTTGATGAACAAGGAATTCTCATTGCTGCATTCCATACTCACAAAAATCAACGGCTTGACAAAGTTTGGAGTTACTCAAATACTTCAAAAGAGGTTGAGTGTAAGGGCGACCTCTAGAGGCTGTGGCTTAGTCACACAGCTGGCAGAGGGAGATCCAAAGTGTATTAGAATATATACTGACAATATCAAGGTAGCTACTCACCTGGCAGAGGGAGATCCAAAAAGAACAAGTCTAGGGATTCCCTATGCCAGGTTGGACGCTTCTGGGGCCTCTGAAGCATGGGAAACAACTGTACAGTACAACAAAACCTTAAAAACTCGAAAATTGCCTACACAAACACTTGTACAAATAAGGAGCAAACTCTGGCAAACTCTGGCTTATATAAGCGGGCTGGAAGCGGTGCTGAGTGGGCCCATACTTGTCTGAATGGTGGCTAAAGAACCAGAGCATCTCAAGGGCTGAGAGTGGTACTAACAGATAGTGTTGAAAGAATAGAAACAGTAAAATGAAATAATGTCAGAAGAAGTAAGAGAATGAATGGAAGGAGAGTGAAGAGATAAGGAGTGAGAAAAGGAAGAAATGGGGAGTCCCCTGACATTGAGTGGAACACAAAGCTCATTGTTGTCAAATATATAGTACACTGGAAGCCTAACAATCCTGATTTCACTTGTATGAAAAGAATTGTGTACGTGAAGTGTTTTTGACAATCAAACTTGCTCAATCTTTTGCGCAGTGTGGCAATGTGACAATACCTCATCAAGTAGATCTGGACATAGACAAGGCCAATATTTTCATGCTCGACTATAGGTATGTTTACTTGATATATGTCAAAAACCTATTACTAAATGTTCTATTTCTAGTTCTTTTTATTGTAGTTAGTACAATATCTATCTACCCATTCTATATCTGTAGCTGAACATCAAGACTAAATACATGTTGCTGGGCTTATGCGGTTTATTTTATTTTATTTTATTTTTTCTTTGCATCTGACTGTAGCTTGGTATATCCTCCATCATTGGAGCATTAAATGCATTTCTTGTGAGAAACATTGAAAGATACATTGCATTTGCTCTATTGGCAGTAAAGCTGTCATTAATTAAACATCTTTAGTAGAATGGTTTTATAATATTAGTAGAAGCTCCATTATTAATCATTGGTATTGGTATAGCTAATATAATTACATTAATACTTACTACTAGTCAACCATTCATATTTTCATATATAATGTCTTTATGCCAACCTGAATTGTCAACGTTCAGCTAACTGAGCTTTATTGCCAATAAGTTAAAGGAGTACCAAAATGCCTTAATTGCATAGTATCATGATTTGTTGTTCCCTTACACTGTTAAATACGTCAGTTTCTGATTATAATAATGTATGCTTATATAATGATAGTTAAATACAATTAACTATTAGCATGTCCAAGTCATCCAATTGCTTATAACGTCCACAATGAAAAATTATTGGTATCACAATATATTGATGCATAGTCTGTTAGTCTGATTATAGTACACTATTTACAACATTTGATCATATATAGTACAATATATGCAATGTACATTTTAGGTTTGCAAGCAAGAAATTATGATACAGGCCTCCTCCCAACCTCCGGTCCCTCCTCTGTCTCTTCCATAGTCATTGTTGCTGCTCTGTCCGTCATTGCTGCTATAACTGCCGCTTCACCCACCTCTGCTGTTGTCATTGCTTCTTCTAACATTTATACCACCATTACAATTATTTCATTCTACGTTAGCATGGGCTGGCCAGCGTCTACTGCTACTTCCATCTAAGTTTCCAATACCACCACATTCCTATGTTGATATGCCACCAACAGAGCTCCCAACTGATTGATTCCTTGCATAAGCTCTGATGGAATATGCTGGGGCAACCCTTGCTAGATGAGGGCAAGCACCAAGGAACCCCCGTCTAACAACAGTCAGTACTCATGCACCCCTCCTGTATGTGAAAATGTATCAGATAGATATTATAAGACATAGGATCACTTATGCATAACATCTTTATGGGCTGACACCAACATGTTCAACAGCCAGTTCCTCCTTTATAAAATTCATGGCTGTGCTGCCTCCACTTGCCATATCTTCTCTATCTCTGATGCCCCAGGTGCCACATTGTCCGACTTTTGATTTTCAATATGCTTTACTCACGCCTGCAAACTAGCCAACTTGTCTTTGATAGCCACACATAGTACTAAAGCGGCATCTTTGGCTCCAAATGCTCTGTCCCTGTGGTGAATTGCCATATTCTGCTCTTCCTGTATGGCCTCCTGAGCATGCTGTTTCTACAGAAAATCCTCTCATGTGTGCTGCAACTGTAAGGTTATCTGATGCTCAGTTGCCAGGGCCTCTTACAAATGCTGGTACATCACCTCGTCAATAGACAGTTAGGCAGGTATTGGGGAGATTTTATAGATATCTGATATGTCCAAGCTTGGGGACCTCTGCACATGCTTGTACTCTACTATCTCTACTAACTCAGTTGAAGCTCGGTGTTTCCCTTTGTCCTGCTACAGAGATGATATGTTCACACTTCCTCCTTGTGATGAACTCTCAGCCTGCACCTCAACCAATTCCACAGCCTTTGATGAACTCTCAAACCATGCTCCACTTGACTCCATGCCCCTTGATCTGGGCACATTGCCTGTACTCGATGACTTTGTACTCCTGTGTCTATGCACATGATTAAATAATATCAAACCTGAATTTGTTGTCTCCTCAAAATACAGCTCTAATGATGCTCAACGCTTTTCCTTATTATGCTGAGTCATTGATGCTTCCTCTATTGATGCAGGCAAAGCTCTGCACTTCCTCTTATCCCACCATGTAGTTAATGCCTTTGCCTTCCTTCCTTTCGATGAACTCACCTCACTCATCACTCAGCTCCTCAGCCCTCAATCTGGACACACTAGCCAACTGGCTCAGCACTCAGGTAATGTCCCACCTCTGCTCTTTGATCATGCACAATGCTCTCCATGTCTGAGCCATAGAGCATTGCTTGTGCTGGGCTCAACAGGAAACACAAACCAAGTTATCCCTGCGAGACTTTGCCACTGGTGCTTCAAACTCACATGGCTCACCTTGACATGAGCATAACAAGCACTTGTGATGGTTGTGACACGCAACCAGGCCAGGAGAACACTCACAGGACCTCTGTTCTGACACCACTTGAGGGTGGGAGGGCCATGGCAAATTGCTCTGATGTCATATCAGCTTGATGGATCTGCTGCGCTGCCAGTACTAGCCATACCTGACTAGAACTGAGAACAAGCTATTCAGTACACATTGATGAGCTTACAGCAGGTGTCGATTGGACTAAGCTGCTTAGGCCTGCCATCTGTGTATTCCTTGCCGGTGCCAATAGGTCAGATGTCAGTGTCAATGAACTTGACCCCATAGATCAGGCTGCCATCTCTGGGTGGGTGTGCTGGGTAAGTATGCAGACATGCCAGGAAACTATTTACGCTGCTGGAAAAGGTCTGCTATTTGCCACTCATCCAGATGGTGCTTGTATATTTCTTGGTACTTCTTGTAGCATAGCCATAAAGCAGTAGTGTTGTTACCAGGCGGGGGTGGCATAGGCAAACAGTTAGGGGTAGAGTGGTGCAACATGGTCAAAGAAGGAGGGTTGGCCAAAATGTTTTTCTTATCTACCTTCTCATCATGATAGCATCAAGCTTCTACTTCTATTACTGCTATGAATACATAGCCACCACCACATCACTTAGATGAGTAAATAAAAATAAACCCTGAATTCTGTACATAAGTAACAATAAGAGTGTTATGTGCAGATTTATAGGTTTTGAGTCCTCTATAAAGTTCATGTATTTTTAACTACTATTTTCAATTGTATTTTTGTTACTTATTGTTTTACTATTTGGGAATAGCATATGCACCATTACTATAAAATGAAAGTAATAAAAATGAACGTCAAGGATGGATGAGAATGTCATTACTCATGTAGACTCCTTGTTGGCTGCATAAGACCTATGCAGTATGTTGTTCCAAAGCTGATGGATGAGAATGTCATTACTCATGTAGACTCCTTGTTGGCTGCATAAGACCTATGCAGTATGTTGTTCCAAAGCTCATACCTCAAATGGTACAACAAATCACCAATCACATACAGGGTCAATGATGATGATGATGGAAATTTTTAATGCTGGCAATATGCAGTATGTTGTTCCAAGGCTTATACCTCAAATGGTACAACAAATCACCAATCACATACAGGGTCAATGATGATGATGATGGAAATTTTTAATGCTGGCAAGCTACAATACTGAGCTAAGAGGCGGGCCAATAGGCCAGATGTACAGTACTATGTACAGAAAGCGGCATTTGTATGTATTAATGCATTGTTGTATGTAAGCATTTATAAGTAACAGAGTTCATATTGCAATATGCTCAAAGGCAGATCAAAGAGTAGTTAAGGTTAGGGTTGATCCGAGTTCAAGATAGGGGGGATTTTGTAGCTGATAATTTTTCCTGCTGTGCTGTGCCGATGTGGGATGTCGTGACTTCCTGTGGTGTGTGAGTTTCTCACTTATATAGTGGTTTGTCTGGCAGTGTTGGTGTGTTGACATATATCAATAGTGGTGTGTGTTTGTAAATCAAATCCAATTGACCAAACCCTATGCCAGGGAGGGTCAGTAAATTGGATTATTGGCAGTGGTCAAAATGAATATGTGCCAAAAGAGAGGTGGAATTTTGCAACCTTGGGGGTTTGAACAAATGTTCTCAGTAAAAACTTGTACCTCTTTGTCAGTGTCTGCCAGAGATGCAATGGCAGACATGCAGTGGAGACCACTACTCTACCACTTCTACAATGATCGGCATTTAGTGGATCAACATGGACCATCATCGCTAAATGGACTCGGCTGCTTAGCATACATCTACATGCCAATATTACTATGCGTTTCCTGATGTTTAGCCCCCTCATTTTGATGTAATGAAGATTGTCACTGGTTAGTAAGGCACTATTTCACTCTTCAATCAGACCATGAATGATTGAGATATCTGAAATTCTACAAAATACTATTCCATACTCTATTATGCCAATGATTGGCAAGCGTGACATTTGGATTCACTATCCTCACTGACGAGATATGGCTGCCTTAATTAAACCATTGGGTACAGGTACTCTGGAGTCAGTGCATGTGATATACAATACCTCCAATGTCAATTTAATAAGTTGTGGCTATAAACTCAAAAGGACACCTTAGGACCTGTATGTATCACATATGTGTGTTATTGCATTTCTTCGTGAGTATGTTATTGCTGTTCAAAACCAGTACATTGTTTTTACTCCAGGTATGCAGCCATCTGAGTGAAGAGATGCCTAGGGCATCGGCTCCCTCTGAAGTATTCACTCGTCAACATAAATATACAATATATTAGTCATTTAATTATGTTGTTGTAATTGTGTACCACTCGAATATTCGACTATTGTATAGCCACTACAATTATGAACATATATTATTATATTATATATTTAATTACTTATTTAGAATATAGTAATAGCATGTAATTTTATGCATATGGTGGCTATGTATCAATCATATATTTGAATAATACACAGCCACTAGGAGTCGGGTCCAATGCTCAATTGCTGGCTTAGTCGCATCCAAAGAAGCCTTTTCTATCATGATAGCCTTATCCTTTAAATTCTTTATATATGTAAATGGTGGATTTTGCTCATGGTGGTAGCAAACTTTGCTACACTACTGGCACAATTTTAGTTATACATATACTGTTCAGCTGTAGATCTACCGAGGTGTTTACTAACTGATATGTCTTTAGCTACCATGTAGTGTAAGTAGATAGCATTTCAGACATATGGCTATATTAAATTATTTGTTCTAGTGTTATTGTGGCTGTGCATTGTTTGAATATACAACTATTGCACAGCCACAAAATCCATGACATTGTGTTGATTACTACATATAGACTGAATTTCATATTATTAGATTATTCTGAGTGCAAAAACATATAATTGAATCTAACAGTCATGTAATCTTGTTTTTACCTTTATGTATCATTTGAGGCAATATATCCATCAATATCAGATTCAATTCTTGTACTGCAGTTTATAAAAGTATTGTGCTTAAATAATTCATTGATCAGGCATTAAGGGAAAAGAAAAAAATAAAATAAAATGAAAAAAAATCCATATATTATTCCCTTCAGTAGGTATTGCCAAACCATTTGTCCATACAATCAATTATATAATCAATGTGTTATTTTGATGTAATGATACTTATTACTATATTTATGGTGGAAAACCAACAAATAAAAATTAAAAAAAAAATACACACACAACAAATAGGCAAAACAAAATTATATGATTGTAATATATGTAAAGGCTAGGTACTACAGACAGTAGTATATGCGGATGCTTGGTACTTAGGTTAATATAAGAAGGCAGGGAGAGAATGGCAATGAAAGTTTGTGAAACAATTCGAGGAAGGCCAATTGACCAGATATGATAAATAGGACAATTCAGTGAAAATATAGCAGATCACATTAGGTAGGAATGGCTCAAAAGGTAGTATCAAAGCCATTGTAAGATGTCAGTTGTCAATGTTCATGTAATTCAACATTTGTTTCTCAAAAATGCCAGTACTGACCATTTTGCCAGCACTCTGTCAGTTTTTTCCATTGTCTTCATGTGTTAGGAGCTTCTTTTTCACTGGCTTGTAGTCTTTGCATTTGAGTGGTTGCCCCTTCCTCTTTTTGGTAATTGTCAGTATGAGAATAATACATTTATTGTTTATATGGCCACTTACTAGTGCAAATATTTTATCCAGCAGCATTATTGATCTCAAAACTATTAATATCTTGTATTTCCTTCTCCTCAATAGAATGACTGCGAAAGAAACCTGGGCTGCAACTATATTGCCAAGTCAGAAGATCTGCAGTTTGATCCTCTTGAACCTTTAATCTCTGTGAGCATTTATGTTTTATGGTTGTTGTCCATATATTCTTATATTTTGTCTCCATTGAGTGTTATTCTTGCTTGCATATACTCAACAACATTGTCTGATGTTTTCTTAAAACCTCCTCGTGCAATTTTTTCAAGCAATCCATTGGAGTCAGTATCCTTTTTGAATAGAATGTGAACTTCTCATTTGTCTAAGTCCTTTGCTGGTATAAACACCTTATTGTTTGCATACAATATCTTGTTTCCTTTATCTGACATTTCTTCTGACCATTCTTTCAGTTTGCCCTCTTTGAACTCCCAGTCAAATGCTTTGTATACTGTTTTTGCTGCAGCCACGGCGTTGTCAAACTGCTGTGTGCTTAGTCTGTCCAGTTTTATTGGCTGTTTGAAGTATTTACACTTCCAGTTGAATTCACTATATATTTATCAGCCATCTTCAATATGTGTAGCGTTATTGAATGCTCACCTTATAGATCCTCCTATCTTAAACAGGGGCAAATCTATGTCTGATATTGCACTGTACACAGTGAATGTTGCTTCCTTGTTCATCATCTTGCTGTTCTCATCTGCTAGTAGTAGTTTCCATATTTTTGGGCTCTTGTATTGCTGGACTACTATCATATTTTTCCATTCTGGGTTCTTCACAAGACATTAACTCTATGTGTGGACGTGATACATATATATTTTTATTTCACCTGAATAATGTCATAAAGTCGTGCTTCCTCTCAATACTCGTCATACTCAACATGTTGTTCCAAGATACTTTCTATATCAATGTTCATTTAAATATTTCTTTTATAATTCTAAAAGGCTTTATTCAGTACACATTTGCATTGCTTTTGTTATACTCATTGTCCATTTTTTGTATATGTGTATGTGATGATAAGATAGTCTACAGAATGTCTGGTGAGCTGATACTGTCTCATATTGTATAGCAGCCGTCTATTATAAGCAACTTTTCAGAGTCAACTATCTGTATAGCTTTTTATTTTCATGTTGCATTGCATTGGTCTGATGCAGGCAATGTTTATGGGTCGACTGTCTGTCTGACTTCTTAGTGATTTGGATATATTTTATTTCTCCTATTCAACATATTTAGAAACAATAAGATTGACCCAATTTATTGGATCTCCCTATATGCTAATCCTCCAACTGTCTCACAGACAACTTCTTTTCTATAGATTCTCCTGTCCCACAGGACTGTGTTCTTTTCTTTTTATTTCAAAGCATATGCATTTCTGCATTAATATATTTTTTATTCCGCTGTATCATTTTATTTGATCTTAGCTTATAGATTGTCTGTTTTCTGGATACTGAGTGGGTTACTTTGCTTCTAATATCTTTTAGAATTGAAATAGATTAATTCAAACTGATTGATTGGTTTGCCTACATATTATCTACATATTACTCTGTTATTACTGCAGGATTAAATAAGGCTAATTCAAATTAACATTTTAGCTTGCCTGTTGGTATCTCTTACTTCTTACATCATTATAGCTACATTTCTCATAGTATCTGGATGTTTCCACTTTTTTGCCTTTTTATGTTCAGGCTCGCCGGTCTGGTGCATGTAGAGCTTATATGAAGTCGTGGTTTTTTATGCAGGTGTTGTTGTTCAATTTGTATTGATGTATTCATTTAAGCATGTATTAATGGTTCTTTATCCGTCTCTCAAATGGCTGGCTCAAAGCTTCTATTCCATCATTAACTCTGTGTTATTTTTATTTTTATTTTTATTTCTATTTGTTTTAAATATTTTTCCTCTATATTTAGCTTGTATATTCAGTTTATCATGCAATCATGAGTACTTGTACTAATATATTTGGATTATTCAACTCTTGTTGCTTTTGATGTTTACATGTCTGTTAGTCTGCCAGGATACTATAAAATCTGCATGCTGCAGGCTTCCTTATTCTTACTCTTCTGCTCTATCTATCTCTCATTATATTTGTTTCTATTTCTACGTCATTATACTTGGTACTACCATGCCTCCACACAAAAAGTTGAAGAAATCCACAGATAAACCAGAAAATATGACATGTCCTTTGTATGAACAGCTGCAAGTTTTGTAAATTTCTATCTACCTACCTAGGTCTTATTATTATACTGATATATTTGACTAAGGAATGCAGACTACTTGAACATATGCATTATGTAATCATTCATATATATGACCTTGACATGTGTTATCAGTATATTTGCAGCTGTAGTAGCTGGCAACTTGCCTGTCGATGCCGATTCTGCATCTTCCTCTTTAGTCAAGCACAAAATTAGTGTCACCTATGATGTGTACATCCTTGTATATCATGTTGATTTTAATGATTGCTTATCATTTGTAGTAATAGACTTGTCTACTAGGTGTTGATTATATATTTTTTGACAAAGTATCTATGTTATCATATCAAGACTTGTACAAGATTTCTGCAAAACTGGCTTAGCTGTTCAGTAGACTAGATATCTCTTTCAGTGGTATGAACATGGTATTTGCAGGTGATTTTGCTCAGTTACCCCTTGTCACTAGGCACAAAGGATTGGCATTATATAGTAGAACTGTAGATTTAAATACCAAAACGTTGAAGGATTAGGAGTTTGCCATAGGCAAGGCTATATAGCATCAGGTAATGACTGTTGTCATATTGCATAAAAATATGAGGCAGAAAACTCAGTCTACAGAAGACATGGCTTTGCATACTGCTCTCAAAAACATGAGGTATAGAGCATGCACCAAAGAAGATGTGAAGTTTCTCAGGAGCAGATCATTGGCCATCTCTAATTCAAAAACATGAGGTATAGAGCATGCACCAAAGAAGATGTGAAGTTTCTCAGGAGCAGATCATTGGCCATCTCTAATAGTTGCCCATCTATATCCAACAAACAGTTCAGAAATGTTTCTATAATCACTGCACAAAATGTGGACAAAGATGCTATTAATATTATAGGAAGTACTTGATTCACAAGCAAGACCCGTCAGAAACTAGTGCGTTTCTACAGCAAAGATAATCCATCATCCAGAAATGGTGATGAAACAAAAACCATTCATCTCAGTAGACTTAACCAAGTGTCAATTGCACCAAGCCTACTATACTGCACTATTCTGCTGATGACACCCAAAAGTAGATCAATAGCAGATACAGTTTACAGCTACTGACCCGTAAATGTTGGGCACGCTAAGTGTTTTGAGGGAGTCCTGGACAGGTCTCAGAGAACAAGTCAGAAAGGTATAATTAAGTCGGCAAGAGGGGTTGGCAAGAGATGTGCGCTAAGGATTGGGTGCCTAAGCAACTAAGTTGAAGTGAGTTAAGTGTGGCAAAAGATGTGGTAAGAAGACAGAAAGGCTTAGTGACAACTAAGCTGCATGTTGCCTGCCATAGGTGCAAGGCATGTAGGTTTTGTAAGCATAACTGCAGCAAGCAGGCTAAAAGTGTTCAGACAATTGGCAACCAAGAACTTAGCCAGCTCAAAAGAAATCTGAACTGTAAGGTGAACTGAGTGAGGTAAACAGGGTATTCTATTCTGTGTTGACTATTGACAAGTGGTAAGTATTTATAGTAAGTTAAAGTTCCCCATCGCCAAGGCAGGGATGGAACAGTAAGAATGTAAGTAAAGGCCATGAATTAAACTAAATAAAAGGAAATTACAAGCTTGCTGTCCATTCTGTCTGTCTCGAAGTCACCAAGCGTTATTATGTGCCATGGTAAAATGTCAGTCCCACCGTCATGATTTATTGCATTATTCCTAATTTGTAAGTGCTGTCACTGGCTAGCTGAGCCACATGCTGATTAATTAGCACCACCTGTCAAGGCCTTATTGATAGCATGATGATAGCTGTCATTCCAGCTGCTGCTGGTGCTATCACTAATTGATCTTGATGGTTGCTGTGCGTGTCTATTGGGAATGGCCTAGAAAGAATAAATTGTGTGTGCCAAGTTGGGGCACGAGTGCAGCAAGGTGTCTGGAACCGCTGCTGAGCCTGCTGTTGATGCACCTAGCTTGTGTGGGGTCCTATCACCACAGTGCTACAGCTGCAGGAACGCTCATTATCTGAGGATTTGATGCTAATAAAATACAAGATAAAGCGAGTGGTGCATTGTGCAGGGAATTTCATGACTTGGAACTGCTTGATAAAATAACCAAACTCAGATATATGAATCATGTCTGCTAGGATACCATCCAAGAATGTTTTGAGCATAGTGTACTTATCCAGGTATACTGCCATATTCTGGGCATGGTCATTCAGGGTATTGTAGAACTCTTGTACACTCAACTTCTTGGTATACTTGGCAGACTGAAAGTCCCGCCTTGCATCCTGTAGTGTTGAGAGGTGCACAAATCAATTGTGCAGTCCTGTAAGGACTCTCTTGAACATCCAATCATACTGGACCTAGTTGACATGCAATACTGCTTGTGTAAGGGCAACCTCTAGAGGCTGTGGCTCAGTCACACAGCTGGCAGAGGGAGATCCAAAGTGTATTAGAGTATGTACTGACAATATCATAATAACTACTCACCTGGCAGAGGGAGATCCAAAGAGAACAAGTCTAGGGATTCCCTATGCCAGGTTGGATGCTTCTGGAGCTTCTAAAGCATGGGAAACAACTGTACAGTACAACAAAACCTTAAAAACTTGAAAATTGACTAACCAAACAACTGTGCAAACAAGGCAGGAAAACTCCAGACTTTAGAAGTCAGAAAGGCAAACTCCAGCTTATATAAGCAGTCTGGAAGCGGTGCTGAAGGGCCCACACTTGTCTGAATGGAAGCTAAAGAACCAGAGCATCTCAAGGGCTAAGAGTAGTACTAACAGATAGTGTTGAAAGAATAGAAACAGTAAAATGAAATAATGTCAGAAGAAATAAGAGAATGAATGAAGGGAGAGTGAAGAAATAAGAAGTGAGAAAAGGAAGAAATGAGGAGTCCTCTGACAGTGTGACCTTTAAGCTCTCACAAATCTGTAACTTCGTTACATCAAGTCAAAACAAGCATTAATTAAAACTGGAAGAATAAATGTACCACTAATTTATTTGTAGATTCAACAAGATAACAAGATTTGCAATAGATGTATGTATGACTATCTGTTTTCTCCTAACAATCAATTGAAAATCTTGACATTATTGCTGTATCCTGTTGACAGAGTTTCTGCAATCAACACTGCATGGCCAAGTGAAACCAAGATAAAATGAGTAATGTCTTGTTAACTCTGATAAAGACTTTCTAGTGCAAAAATGAAAGATCTATAAAAGTGTGCAAGCTGCTAAAAAGGAGGCTAATTCAGAGAAACACCAACAAATTAAACATCATAAAGAGCATATTGATATATATTTTAGTTGTATTTGGTATTGTCTCCTATGTAGTACAATGGTTGCATTTCATGCATATTGAGACATGTCTGAGTGAATGATTTGTAGGAGTTTTAAAGAGTTGTGCTTGCACCGCTACTATTCTTTCTAATTTCTTCCCTTTGATTTTGCCCCGGTTTTCTTGTGTTTTGTGTTTGGTTTTTGACAATCCGACCTCCCTTGGTTTGTGTTTTTCATTTTTTTGCACTTTCCAATAATTCCCGGCCCTGTTCCAGATGCATTCTTTTGTTTCCTCTGGATTGTTCATTGGGTAGATTCTGTCTTAGCGGTGCGATTGGTTTCCTGCTCTCTCTTTTTTTTAAAAAAAAACGGGCTGGTCCTCGTTTTGGAATTGGTACATTATTGCTTTAGGTTTATCATCTACGATGTAGTTTTTCCCCTGATCTACTTGTACTTGGTTACCTCCTGTAATTCCTTTCATAGCAGTTTTCTATTCCAGGCTACAGGGACTCAGTCGTCCGCTTTTGACGGATTTCAAACTCCTCTTCCAGGGGGGCTCCTTGATCCGTAACCACCATGTGGTCACAATACCTCACAATACTATACAAGGCGGCTAACCACCGACCTGATTCTCCCTAAACAGGAGAGACACCGAAAGGTGTGAAGATCCGAGCCCCCCCCCAATAGTCGACGCCAGCTCGACAGGAGAGAGAACTCCCTAGTCTCAGAGTGAATACGAGAATAACCATTATTTCTCCCCTCACCCCCACTCGTCCTCTTGGCTGAGTGATGACGTGGCAACACCCCACAAACTAAGAAAGTTAATTTAAGGCAAATGCCGCAATGGGTGCCGACTCGGAAAACGAGAGGCTTTGGAAAGACAGTTAACACAAACAGAAAGTGCGCACACTGAATCCTCTTCCCAACCTGAGTAGGCTTTTGCCAGAGGCCTCGGAACTAAATGATACGACTATTTTCGTAAGGACTCTGCTAACTCTCCCGCAACCTCGTCTATGGGATGATTCCGCATGGCGGAGACGATCGGGAATGGCGGGACCCACAAACTAACTCATGTTATGGGTAAGGATGAACCCCTGAATCGTTGAAGGGATAAATATTAATGGCGATTGAAACAAGAGCTACCACCTCTGCCAGATTGCTACAGAACGAACTTGCCACCCCAATTATGACGGAAACTGCAAACCTTCCCCCGCTCACCCAGCCCCAGGCAGCGCAAAGCGAGGCCCCCATTACCAAGGGTGTCCCCCCCAATAGCAGTGATCCGCAACCACGCACCTTAGAGAAACAGACAGGAGGCGAGGTGGCTAACAAAGAGGACTTACAAGGGCCCCCAGTACAGTGAGTCGACTGCAGTAATAGAGCAGTACCCTCCTTGATAACCCCAATGCTACAAACCCCTAGTGAGAATGCAAGTGCGGCCCATTACGAGAATGCTTTCCCGCCGCTGAAACCTCTGGAGGTACAGCCCTTGAGGAAATTGTCTATTAAAATAAACAGGAAATCGGCGGCAAATAGAGAAGCAACTCGGGAAATCGCTACCCCACAGGAAAAAAGAAACGAAGAGCAGTCTGGGACCCCTACTGAGATGGTACAAGGAGGCGACGCAGTTAGGGAACAAGAAAGGGCAAAACGTCCCCCTCCCTTCAGCCCAGCTGCTAAAAGGACCCCAAAAAGACACACTTCCGCAACGAACCCCCCTTACGGCACTCCTATCAGCAGATCTCAGATGCAGATGAAGGACAGGGAGGTCTCCCCGTCCCCCCGTTCCCGCCACATCAACGCCCAGACAGGCATGGAAGACGACCCTTTCAGAGGGGAAAACACTATAGTGGCAGATCCAAACTGGGACACTATCCTGAACGACTCTCCACCGTCGACTCCTGAGGATGTTATTTTTGCATGCAATGCCAGCAGTCGAGCCACTGGAACTCCAAGCCAGACGAACATGGAGGCTAGGGAAACATCACCCTTTCCATACACCACGATCGACAGGAGCATGGCGGGCACTCCCATCATGATGGGGTCTCATCCCCAGGCCCAAAACCAAACAGACCGCAAGTCGACGGAAAACAATGTCGTCACCAACAACAGAGGACTGAAACGTACCACCACCCCGAACGGAGGCTGGCCTGAGATACACCTCCAACTCTCACCCTGGGACAACGTCGATGACGCACAAGCAGAGGCATGGAATGACGTTACCTCAGCCAAACTATGGGCGAGAACTTTTAGGGGAAGATACGAGCAGAATAGCCTCGCAACGGTAGACAAAACCCGAGATGTCATAAAGAGTCTATTTGATATTGAAAATGAGGTAGCGTTAGGCGTCTCTTTTCCCCTCCAAAAACAGAAATTGGAGGCCGAACGTTTTCCTGCTCCGTACCACATGTTAATCTCCGGCCTTACAGAGCAGCAGGTCAGCTTCTTGACTCACCTCGAGGTAGTTTCCACACCAGAGATCACTCTCTTCTTCAAACCCTTCGAGGAACAGCGACCAACTTTCATTGCAACAATCTGTGGTTTTACATTCAGGAACTCGGACGAGGTCCACCCGGTGGTAACTGAAATAATCAGTAAGCGCTTCATGGAGTCTAAAGAAATAATCGCGCACCTCATGGAGACTGCCATGGTACCCCTGGACAAAGCGATGACGGGAATCCTCGAAAATATTTCGGTCAAGTATATCGAAATCAAAAGGAGCCCTGCGAACGGCGGAGACTTTCGCGGATGGAATGTATATCTCCATGACTCTCTTTTATCAGACGACGATCACATTCAATTGATAAAACTAATGCGTGCATGCAAGTACCCAACAGCGACGTCAGGTTTTGGCATATCACTACGGGGCAAGGACACTCTTCTTTGTATCAATTGTAAATCGATTGATCACGATACTCCCAACTGCCCCTTCCCGAATATCCCTGGCTGGCTCGGATATAAACCCCCCCCTCAGACTGCCGACAGTACAAAGTGTGCGTACAATGATGTCTCCAACCCTCAAGGCGGAGGAGATGGTCCTTTTAGAGGAAGAGGAAGAGGTAGAGGGGGCAGAGGCAGAGGTCGGGCTCCCTTCCGGAGGGGAAATTTTTTCAATTAGATAAAGTGATCTACCTAAGCTACGTAGAGCATGTGCTACGTAGAAACTGTTAATTGTTTTGTGCGCTACCTGCGACCTCTAGTGTGGGGTTTCTTGAGGCTCAGGATGTTTCGAAAAAGCCAAGGACTGAAATATATTGGCCATTGTGGTGCATGTAGGTCCAAGGCCCAGGTCGCAAGACCAAAGAACGGCAGTCTATAAAAATTAGAGGATGGTGCCGTGCAGCAGCCCCGCTTAAGCCATGAGATATCCAGCTTACGCCCCCACTAAGTAAGCAGGAACATCTCTAAGCAGCGTCCCCCCTGAGAGCTTGGGAAATGTTCTCACCCTGGGATAGCATGGTTGGCTACCCAGAAGGTCTTATCAACCACTCCTTACACAAACATGAATAACACGGTTTATACTTCATCAGGCCTAGGTTTGAGCCTCGAAACAGCTGGGGGATCAATGGAGTTGACCACCATCCATGACCTGACATCTGGCTGTGACGAGTACGGCGGTGGGTCCCCTGATCGGGACTCTGCCTGTGAAGGCAGAGATTTTGATGTTAGTCATTTGGCTAGCAACAACGATAATCCAGAAGACTGGAGTAACAGTCCAAATGTAGTCAATACAACAGTCCCAGAGGAACTACAAAATACCGGTTCCCCTACTGTGAGAAACACAAACAACCGAAAAAGAGCTAGAACAGCGGTCACGTCAAAAAACACAAAAGCGGCAATTAAATTGGCCTCACTAAATATACGGGGATACAGAACAGCTGGCACCTCTCTATCTGACTCAAAATGGAACCATGTTAATCAAATTATGAGGGACAATAAGATTGGAATCTTGGCGGTTCAAGAAACTCACTTGAATAATGCGAGAAAGGACGAAATAGAACACCTGTTTGGCAAAAGACTCAAAATCCTCCACTCCGCAGATGAGGAAAACCCCACAACAAGAGGTGGGGTAGCAGTTGTTCTGAACAAAGATTTGACATGTACAGATAATGTAAGTATGAGAGAAATAATCCCTGGTAGAGCGATGATCGTAAAATCAAGGTGGCACAAAAATGAAGAAATAACAATCTTGGCAATTTACGCCCCAAATGTATCAGCTAGCAGTGGGGATGAAAGCAAACTCTTCTGGAAGAAAATCCAAGAATATACACAAGATCATCCGTCAACTAAGATCGACGTCATGTTAGGGGACTTCAATATAGTAGAAGATGAACTAGACAGACTACCGACAAGGAGAGATCCAGAGGAAGCTCTGGATGCCCTGGATGACCTAAAGAGAACACTAAGGGTACGGGACGGCTGGAGAAACATTTATCCTGACAAGAGAGCCTATACCTTCAAGCAAGATGCCACGCTGTCAATGTCACAGCTGGACCGAATATATGTCTCAGATGATATTATGGAGACTGCGAGGGAATGGATGATCTCAGCCTCAGGTATACCTGGCACAGATCATGCTATGGTATCAGTGCAAGTCTCCCACCCAGGAGCCCCGGCAATAGGTAGGGGACGGTGGACCCTCAAGAACCACATACTAAAAGACAAAAAATTCCGTGACTTTGTTGTCACCGAAGGTCATATGGCCTTAGAAGAAATTGATAGCCTTCCCTCAAGCAGGTCTACTGAGTACAATCCTCAAACTATATACAGAGCGTGGAAGGACAAAATACTTAGAACAGCAAAGCAGAGGGACAAGGAAGTAGTCCAAAAGTACAACCGTGAGAGGAAAATACTGGAGGAATCTCTTGCTAAATCGCAGGATGATCCTGATCTGGATGACCTCACAAGACAAGACCTCATAAGCAGAACAATAAACCAGCTGGAGGCCCTGGAACGAAGAAACCACATGGACAAGAGAGAAATGGTTTCAATCAAAAACAGGCTCGAAGGTGAAACAATGTGTAAATACTGGACAAGGACAAATAAAACGGCAAAGCCAAGAGACCTTATATATGCACTTAAAAAAGAGTGCGGTCTAGGGCCTAGGACCATCTATGAGTCCAACACAGCGAGAATGGCAGAGTTAGCGAGAGACTATCATGAAAAATTACAACACCAACGACGAGATGTACTGCCTGAAGTCCGGGAGGAAAAAACATGTAAGGTCCTGGAGGCAGTGTCTAAGAGCCTGAACAATACCCAGAAAGGCAGCCTGAAGGAAGATATATCAACAATAGAGCTAAAGAAGGCATTAAAGCACTCAAAGAATAGCTCGGCCCCTGGAATTGATGGGATTACATATGAATTCTGGAAATCATTTAACGACCAGTTTATCGGAGCGTCAAAACAATGTAATCAGGAAGAGGATCCAAAACCAACCTTCAACATACTTGGACTGTTGGAATTAGTCTTTACCGACATACAGAGACATGGATTGATCCCAGGCTCCAATTTTGCAGAGGGGTGGATGTGTCCCCTGTACAAGAAAGGAGAGAAAACGGAAATAGCAAACTACCGTCCGATAACATGTCTGAACACAGACTACAAATTATTCACAAAAGCATTATCAACCCGCTTAGCAATAATCATTTCTGATATAATACATCCTAGTCAAGCCGGTTTTATTCCAGGTAGAAGTATCACAGAACAAACCAAACTAATAAGAATGATGATACATTATGCCGAAACTGAGGATCAAAATGGGATGATAGTTGCCCTTGATCAGGAAAGGCATATGATAAAATAGAACATGACTACCTCTGGAGGACCCTGGATAGATTTGGGCTCCCATCAGAGTTTATAAACACGGTGAAAACTCTGTACTGTCAGGCAGAAACCAAGATTATGATCAACGGGACCTTAAGTTCACCCTGGAAGATAACTCGAGGGGTGAGGCAGGGAGACCCCTTATCCTGCTTACTTTTCGACTTAGCCATTGAGCCACTGGCCGCGTCACTTAGAGAATCAAATCTAAAAGGGTACCAGATACCAGGCCAACCTGAGAGACTAATTGCGAGCCTCTTTGCCGATGACACAACAACGTTTCTATCAAGTGACGACACGTTGGAGGACTTGGAAGTCATACTTGAGGACTGGTGCATAGCCTCAGGGGCAAAGTTCAACACTACAAAAACTGAGATTATTCCACTTGGGAACACGGAGTTCAGAGAAACGCTAATCTCCAACCGCGAAATGAAAGAAGGAGGGAAGAAAATCCCCGAAACAATCCATATTGCCAAGGATGGAGAGGCAACCAGAATCCTAGGTGCCTGGTTTGGGAATAAAACTGATGTAGGAGCGCCATGGACAAACACGATTGAGAAAATTGACAGATGCCTAAATAACTGGGAGAAAAGCCACCCCACGATGGAAGGGAGAAAGCTGATTGCGCAAATGATAATTGCAGGAATGTCGCAATATCTCACCCAGGTGCAAGGAATGCCCCGTCAGGTGGAGAAGTTACTTACTAAGAGAACAAGTAGCTTCATGTGGGGAGACAAAGCCTCACAGATTAACATACAAACACTATACCAAAATAAGAATATTGGGGGCAGAGGCCTTGTAGACATCGCTTCAAGAAATAGGGCAATCTCCGTCATGTGGCTCAAATCATACTTGAGTTTTGGGCCGGACCGGCCCTTGTGGGCATATATTGCTGACATTCTTCTTGCGAAGAATACACCCAAAACAGAGGAAGGTATAGATATGAGGATTCGATGGAATCCTTTCCTCCAATCGTGGAAGACCAGAAGCACAGCAACACAAGGCTCGCTCGCAGATTTGACAGACCTACAAAAGACAGCAAAAGATTTTGGAGTACGACCAGAGGGTCTAGCTTTTGATCGAGAAATTCTAAAGGAAATGCCAATCTGGTATCATTTTGCTGCGGACAAAAAGATTAGGAGGCTAAACTCAGGGCGTGTGGCAGAATGTCTTAAGTCTAAGCACAACATGAGACTAGTAAAAGACGCAGAGTTGCTTGCATCCTCCCTCAATAGCCAGGACCACCGAAACACCGCAGAGTGTGAATGTCTGTCCTGTATGGAAATAGAAAACAGAACAGGTTGCCTCCATCCAAGCCTGTGTGTGTGTAGAGCCAAAGAAATGCTTAGTTTGCTACCCAACAGGTGGAACCTGTTGTAATTGACTCCACACTGTGGCGGCGGCGTCTTCCCGGTTACTTAAAGGTTTTTTTTTATTCTTTATTTTTTCTCCTTTACCTCCTTCGTCTCAGTACGATCGAGCCCGATCGTACTGTATAGTATATCAGCCACCGTGTTCCCATATGTGGCGTCCTGTACGCATGACCAACCCTCAGTTCTTCTATCGAGACTGAGGGTGCGTCATTTACCTCCAGATATTTACTACTTACTTACTTCTGGCCTGTAGACTTAGTGTGTTGCTTATATCTACAGGTTAAATATACAGTTCTTCTATCGAGACTGAGGACTTAGTGTGTTGCTTATATCTACAGGTTATTGGCCCCGAAAAGCGCTCACTTAAATTACGTTCACTCACATCACATCCACTACAAAAACATGACTTCGACAACCTCTTCCGGGGGAAACGGCAATCCCCCCACATTCCCCGAAGAATTCTTATTCGACGGGACGAACTACATAATGTTCAGAGACTGAGTACTCCTAGCGGCAAGACTTAGAGGTGCCGAAGGATACCTTGACGGAACGATCACGACTCCGAACCCTAAAATGATGGTACCCGCCCCACCAGCAACCGAATGGTGGGACAAAACCCCATCTCACCAAGAGTGGCAGGTCCGAAATGCATGGACCTTAGCGCTAATCGTATACAATACTAAAAACCCTGTCGGCCTTGGAGTCAAGATGTCAGATACTGCAGCAAAGGTATGGCAAACCTTAAAAGAAGCGTACGGCACCGTCTCAGATCTGGGGGCAAACTCGGCTGAAAATGCACTGAGAGCCACAAAGTATGTAGATGGAATGGACTTCCAAGAACATATTTCGAACCTCAGATCGAAATGGAACTATGCAGTCGAAAAAGGTGCCGATATTAAGGAGAACCAGTTCCGAGCAATTGTCATTTCGTCTCTCCCAGCCTCCTGGGACTACATTGTTGCATCCCTCCAATCGACAAAAACCTCAGTTGATCTGATCGCTGGCCTAAATGTGCACTGGGAGCGCCTGAGAGAACGTTTAGCACCCGCAAACAACTCGAGCTCGACAGCCTTGCTTGCAAAGACCTCGCAAACTCAAAATAAGTTAGTCTGTATCAATTCAAATTGCGGACGCACCGGCCATACCATCGAGAACTGCTACTGGAAAGGGGGAGGAAAGGAAGGGCAGTTTCCCCCGAATTTTGGGCGCAGAAGAAACGCTTCGCAGGCCCAGACAAACTCAAAACCGCAGACCCCGGCTGCAAATCTAGCAGCTACTACCACTAGTACCCCCCAGACCACCTATGCCCTGATGGTCAATCCAAATTTCGCGCCCGCAGCTGTCTACGATGATCACTTGAACCCATTGGAGTCTTACTTATCGAGCGTAGAGGTCTCCGCTAGCGCTTTCGCACTCTCCACGACCGGTGGAGAAACCAGCACCTATGCAGACTCTGGGGCGACGGATCATTGTTTTGTGAGGCGTTTGGACTTTGAGGATTATCAGGCTTACCAGAATCCTCGCCAAGGCGTTTCGGCAAACCGCGGTGGTGTATTCAGCATCATGGGGGAGGGAACTGTGCGGAGGACTGTCACCGTAAAGGGCCAGACATCAGAGTTAGTTTTTAAATCGGCTCTGCACACCCCAGAGCTGGCAGCGAACCTGGTATCAATCGGAAAGTTCGATGACCTAGGTTTTTCCGTGCTATTCAAGGGAGGGAAAGCAATTTTTGCAGACCCAAATGGACGAACCTTCATGATTGGGGAGAAGAAAAACCGCATGTACCTCTTGACGTTCACCCCTCCCCATACCGACTCCAAGCCCACGCCTGAAGCCACCCCTGCCATTGTTGCAACGAATCAGGTTCCCCTTGCGAAGGTGATGGTTGCGACCTCCCTAAATAAGCCGGCGTCACTTGACGTGTGGCACCGACGGTTCGGACATGCAGGCTTGCAGTCCCTTCGGAAGCTCGATGCCCAGCAGCTCGTGGACGGACTCCACATCCGCGATAAATCTGACTCGCCTGGTAAATGCGAGGATTGCATCTATGGCCGACAGACCACTCGACCCTACGATGGAACTTCTGAGGGTGTGCAGATCGCAGGGGAGAAAGTGTACATTGACCTTTGGGGACCTGCGACTGTACCATCATTGGGGGGAGCCTCGTACCTAATGGTGTTCACAGACGCAGGATCGTCGCGGCTGCAGGGAGCGTACCTGGCGAATAAAGCGAGCGAGACCACGTTGACCGCCCTGAAACACTATGTCACGGAAACTGAGCGCCAGACCGGAAACAAACTGAAAACCATCCAGATCGACGGCGGTAGAGAGTGGGTGAACAATTTGTGGCACGTGTACTGCCAGGAATTGGGAATCTTACTGAAACCCGTCGTGCCCTATGCCCACTCACAGAACGGAGTTGTGGAACGGTCAATTCGCACAATCTTTGACGGCGTACGGTGTCTGTTGGCAGAAAGCGGCCTCCCAAAGAGCCTGTGGGCGGAAGCTGCAGCAACCATTATCTATACACGGAATCTCTTGCCCTCCGCTCGTCACCCAGGAATCGTCCCAGAGGAAAAGTGGTCAGGAAAAAGGCAGGATGTGGGACATTTACGTCCGTTCGGCTGTATTGGCTATGCCAGGGTCCCCGAGGAATTGATCAGATCTAAGCTCGACCCTAGATCTGTCAAGTATGTGATGGTAGGATATTCTACTCATGGCTACCGCCTCTACGACAAGACCAACCGTATCGTTGTCACGAGTCGGGATGTAGTCTTTGAAGAGGGGCAAGGACATCGGACCATCGAAACCTCTGAGGAGGATGATCTGGTAGCTCATGTACCAGTTACTCCGAATCCTGCCACGCCCTCGATTCCACAACCTAGGCAACAGATCGCTCCACGGATCCGCCAATCTGATGGCCCGCTCCACTCCACGCCACGGGTTACACAACCTGTCCCATGCACTGACGACCCTTCCCTTACCCTCCGGCGTTCAACTCGGACTGTCCGCCCATCCCGTGCCATCTTGGAGGCGCGAGAGTCACTGTCCGCCCAGGCGATTGCTCGAGGAGCAGGGGAGGAGTGGGCAGAGGGGGAGGATGCTCCTGAGGCGATGTCTGCCACCACTACCGCATTTGCCTTCCTCACTTCGACCGGAACTGACAACCCAGACGCACCTCCACGCAGCTATTGGGATGCCATGAAACAACCTGACCTATGGGTCCCCGCCATGGACGCAGAGCTGGAGGTTATGGAGAGGAAGGAGGTGTGGTCAGTAATTGATGCGAAGGACGTGCCCCCGGGTAAGAAGGTCGTCGACTGCATGTGGGTCTTCGCGAACAAATTTAATGCCGAGGGAGACATCATTAAGAGAAAAGCGCGGTTGGTTGCCAAAGGGTATACACAGATCCAAGGGGAGGACTTCGACGAGACGTATGCCTCTGTTGTCCGCCTCGAATCTATGCGGATGACGGTAGCCGTGGCAGCTGCGCTGGGTATGCACGTCTGGCAAATTGATTTCGTTTCCGCTTACCTGAACAGCAAGCTTGAGCACACTGTATTCATGAAGCCCCCACCAGGTTTTCGAGGGGGGGAGGGTAAGGTGCTGCACCTCAAGAAAACCTTATACGGTCTCATGCAAGGTGGCCATAATTGGTGGCACAACCTTGACCGTGCTTACGATGAACTCGGGTATCTTGCGTCGCGAGCAGACGGCTGTGTCAGGTACAAGCGAATCGCTAGTGAACACACCATTACTGATAACTACAACGATGATGTCCTAGGGGCTTCTACAACGTTAGAGGGTTCGCGAGTGGCCAAGAGGGAATTAGGGTCTAAATTTGAGGTGAAGGACATGGGCGAGTTAAAATATATCCTGGGAGTTCGTTTTGACAGAGATCCTGCCACAGGAGACATATACCTGTCGCAGCGAGCCTACCTGGAACGTATGCTCGAACGTTTTGGTTTCCGAGCCTCCAATCCTCGACACACCCCCTTACCCCCTGGTCTGGTCCTGACTGAGTCCCAATCGCCCCAAACCGACGAAGACCGAAACTTCATGCTGGACAAACCATTCCGGGAGGCATTGGGGTCGTTGATGTGGGCTCAGGCAGCCACACGACCAGATCTGTCTTTTGCGGTTGGGCTCCTCGCACGGTTCCAGAACAATCCCGGACCTGCTCACTGGAGAGCGTTGGCTCATGTGATGCAGTATGTGAACGGGACCCTGGAGTACCGCATTGCATATCGACGAGGAGCCGATATCAAACCCCGCGGGTATGTCGATGCGGACTACGGCGGTGACCTCGACTCGCGCCGATCTACTGGAGGATACATATTCACGATGGCTGGGGGAGCCGTCTCTTGGAGTTCCAAACGCCAACCTACCGTTGCTCTCTCCACCACCGAGGCTGAATATATGGCCTTGACCCGTGGGGCACAGCAGGCCATGTGGATGTTTAATTGGCTTCTCGATGTCGATCTTACTCAAACGCTACCCGCCAGCCTTCGGGTCGATAACTCACCCGCACTTTCGCTCGCGTTGTACACCAAGGGACATGCCCGGGCAAAACATATCGACATTCGACACCATTACATACGTGAACGTGTTAAGCTGGGTGAGATTGAAGTTACCCACATCCCATCCTCTGAAAATCCCGCCGACTTATTCACCAAGCCCTTGGGTCGAGTTGCCCATTCACACCTCATTGGACTCCTTGACCTTCGGCCCCAGCTGGAGTCTGGGGGAGTGTTGTAATTGACTCCACACTGTGGCGGCGGCGTCTTCCCGGTTACTTAAAGGTTTTTTTTTATTCTTTATTTTTTCTCCTTTACCTCCTTCGTCTCAGTACGATCGAGCCCGATCGTACTGTATAGTATATCAGCCACCGTGTTCCCATATGTGGCGTCCTGTACGCATGACCAACCCTCAGTTCTTCTATTGAGACTGAGGGTGCGTCATTTACCTCCGGATATTTACTACTTACTTACTTCTGGCCTGTAGACTTAGTGTGTTGCTTATATCTACAGGTTAAATATACAGTTCTTCTATCGAGACTGAGGACTTAGTGTGTTGCTTATATCTACAGAACCCAACCATGGAACAACCTGATGACAGACAAATTCATAATAACGAGGAAGAAGTAAATGAAAACTGCCGCCAGTTAAACCTGCGCCTGGCGACCAGTGGCCACCTGGAAAACGTATTTAGAATATTCACGTCTGGTCCCAGAATAGATAACACATACATCCCTGAAGACCCAGGAGTCCTGCATGAACCCCGCAGAGTATGGATCCACGGATCCGTAGGAAAGAAAAAACGAGTTAGCGATAAGTGTGCACTAGGAGCAGGGGTTCTCTTCGAGGCAAGAGAAGACCTAAGCTGCGGAAGAAAATGGATTAACGTAGGCACTAACACAAACTCGAGTGCATCCCTTCTAGCTATCCTACTGGCATCCATACAGAGCGGCATAAATGCTCCACTATGGATTCTAATAAGATCCAAGGCGGTATATGAGCTACTTACGGAAGACATGGAAGATATGGAAGATAGGGACTTCCTAGGATCAAATGATGGAGAACTCCTAAAAACATTGTTGAGCCGTCTGAGAATGCATAGAACAAATGTGTACTTGTGGAATATGTCAGAGGAACTCCCAACAGCGGAAACAGGTGCCGCATCCATTTTAGCAAACGAAGCCATAAGTGGACATGCACCGCTACTATTCTTTCTAATTTCTTCCCTTTGATTTTGCCCCGGTTTTCTTGTGTTTTGTGTTTGGTTTTTGACAATCCGACCTCCCTTGGTTTGTGTTTTTCATTTTTTTGCACTTTCCAATAATTCCCGGCCCTGTTCCAGATGCATTCTTTTGTTTCCTCTGGATTGTTCATTGGGTAGATTCTGTCTTAGCGGTGCGATTGGTTTCCTGCTCTCTCTTTTTTTTAAAAAAAAACGGGCTGGTCCTCGTTTTGGAATTGGTACATTATTGCTTTAGGTTTATCATCTACGATGTAGTTTTTCCCCTGATCTACTTGTACTTGGTTACCTCCTGTAATTCCTTTCATAGCAGTTTTCTATTCCAGGCTACAGGGACTCAGTCGTCCGCTTTTGACGGATTTCAAACTCCTCTTCCGTTGTCATCACATGACAAGGCAAACGTTACAATTTGTGACAACTGTTTTTGAACTTGCAAATTCAACTTCTACGTTGAGTCTCTCTGCTTGCACATGGAAGATAACAACAGCTTAGATATAGTAGAAACAGTGAGGCCGCATCTGCTGTGTACCTATACTTTACCTTTTGAGTCTCCCAAAGGACATACCCTCTCGTTTTCTTGGTAGTTGGCGTTTCGGCACCCGACTGTTAGAGATTGCCCAGTGGATTCCTTCCTCACTGGTAAGTGCTTGGTCATGGAGAGGCAGCGTTTGTCATGCTACTACTTGTTTGGAAGCTTTTTGTTGCCAATAAACCCAAGGAATCCCGACATACATTCAGGTTCAGCGACCTACCTTCGGAAATTTTGACCGAAATTCTGAAGCATGTGCACTGGCGTGACTTGCTTATCATGAGGCAGGTGGGTTCATCGACTTTCATTGCGAAGCCAGAAATAGATCGATGTTTCTAGGTTTGCAAACAACTAAACGACGTTTCGCGAACGCGGGAAGTGTGGACGAACCAGTACCGAAGCTATTTGGAAGAGAAAAGATTTAGGATGGAAGCAGAAGAAAGTCTGGACATGTATTCGCCTATGGAACTGGAGTCCTGGGTGTTGCAACGAAGGAGTGCCGATTGGGAATGGCAATCTAAAAGCCATCCGGTCCATGAGCGCATGATCTGTTTTGATGCACGACTTAGGTTTACTATGGTCCCAGGTGGACGCTGGCTTCTGACCACTATGGACGACGGTTCAGTGTTGTGCCATGACCTTGAAGATCCCGAAATGCGGAGCAATGTATTAATGCCACCGCGTGATGACCCGACCAGCCAATTACTATATCGTGTGGCCGTTGAAATCGATCACCTGAGTCCAACGCCCAAGTTTTTCATGGTCACTTATCCTTCAGAATACTTTGGTCAGTTGAATTACATTCAGATGCGTACTATGATATTGATCGAATCCGGATAAACATTGTAGCACGGCCTTTGAATGGTTCTCTTGATCTTATGATCTGGTCTGTCCACCTGCGTGGACATGGGTCCTCAGCATGCCTGGAAGCCCATTTTTTACATTCCTTCCCAGCGACTGAACCCCGTACCAGTGTATTATCTGTCAGTATTTCTGGTAATCTACTCGCCAGGCTTATTTATACCTCCCGGTTCCGGTCGTACATTGAAATTTTTGACTGGAGATCCTGTACAACGTATGTGCATCGCAGAACGGTGATTTTTCCTAACGATCCAGACTCTAAGTACCCGGTACGTGAGGCTCCCTCCTTTCATACCAGTCAGTATACACAAGTGTTCACATACGCAATGTAGAAATATGTGTTGCTGCTTCCAGGAAGCCGGTTGGCCTTTGTCTCCGCGGACAATCTCTTCGTATACGATGTAGGCGCAATGACCGACGTTCAGCCTATTGCCCCCGTAAATCCTTGGGTTACGTCAGAACCACGGTGGGCATCATTCGACGGTTATGGGGATAATGCATTTGAACATCTCCAATCGATTCAGGACAATGACGCCGTTCTTCTTGTTTTGACTTCCGATCAGATCGTTTACCATCTAGTAATCCCTCACAACGTTGAGCATCAGCCGCATCTTGCACGATGTATGAACGTTCCCCAGGAATATCATCTGTATACAGCTGGAACACACAAGGCGCTTGTGAAGAAACAAGATTCGACCCTAGTCAAAGTTGGCACCACAAATCATCTACATTCAGATGTTGTCACTGCGCATCAACTCACCGTTTCTCCGAATCTTCAATGTTTCTTGCGCACGGTCTCTATAGATCCACCTATTTTAATCGAGGACATTGGACGCATCATAATTAAGGACAACCGTAAAATTTTCATTCTTGAGACCTCTAGATTTCCCAAATTTCTTTAATATAGAACATCGTATATTCATTGCAAACTAGTTAGTGGACTTGGCTACTCTGGATTGTCGCCTACCTAGTATTGTGATGTTGATTAGATATCACTGAAAATTGCTCATTGCTTCTTTAATGACATACCCTGGTTGTGTGCTCTGCAAGACAATGATCAGTGATCTGGACCTGTTCTCAAGGGGTTTAGATATTTGGATATTTACCAAAGCAGTCCTAATGCATGTCCTTCCCTCTTGAATCCCTAAAGAGTCTCAACTACTGGAATAGATTACTCAGCCAATGCTGAGCTTACATTGCAAGGCATTGGGCAGTTACTTGTGCTCCATAAGCTGTGAGGCCTTTATATGTGCATTGAGTTTCTGATTACATTTCTGGGACTGCTGCAGATACATTACAATCATCTATTTGCATGATGTTGCTCACAAAAATCCTTATCAGGGATAAGAACTGTTTTTGGGATGTCTTGTCATGTGGAATGTAGACTTGTTTGTACTATGCCTTCCCTGATGGTTCAGATGACCCCCTGAGTCTGACAAAATCGATTTCTGCCACACCAATCATATTTAGCTCCATTAACTTGACATTGGAGGTATTATATATCACCTGCAGTGACTCCAGGTTACCTGTATCCAAACTATAGTTTAGTTGTTGTGTCTCATTGTTGAGGAGAGGGAAAGCAAATGTCATGCTTGCCAAGAAGTGGAAGAGCAGAGTTTGGTATCCTTGGTGTTATTGCTTTTGAGTCACCTATTCAGAAGGTATATCAAGTACTTCCACCTCCTGTAACCAACCTCGATGACATGATTGCAATTTTATTTTCTGGTCCTTGCAAGCCTAGAATCTGAGATATCAAACTCTCAATCTTATCAGTTGTAACTGTTGTTGAGCACAGCAAGTCAATGAAAGTTATCTAATAAGACACATTAGGTAGAACCTTAGTGGGTGGTACAAACACTGTGTATTATAAGTAGTATATACCTAATAATACAAAATGGATTGGCCTGACAGTCATGAGGCATGAGAGAGAAGCAGGGCATGGTCTTTGAGTGAGGTTTCTGTGTTAGCAATGTGTAATGAAATTTTCTTCTCAACAGCCCACATAGAGACATCACAATGGTACATGTCATACATTTGTACAGGAGCTTGCTTTGTGCCATACCATATGTGTCTAGCAGAGTCCACTACACTGTAGTGGAGCAGTCTCCACAGAGCCATAGAATACAGAGCCACAGATGTCTCACAATGTGCTATATGACATGGTTCAGGTGGGCACACACATGCACATGCAGACTTGGCATATGCCAGCATACACTAGGGGCCAGAAATGGGCATCAGCCCATGAGTGAAAACCTCCTCCATTGGTGGACATCATGGCATGTAAACCCTCCTCAAGGTTCTCACTTCCCTCTCCTCTCTCTTCCTCCCCACAACAACTTGAGGCTGTGTGCCTCCCCTTCCCTCCTTTTCCCACCTCTGATGCCAGCATATGTCCACAAAAGGGCCCTGCAGACCTACACAAAGCCTATGCATACCACCAGCAGACATCCATGCAAACCTATGTCGACCCACTCAAACCTACACAGGCCCATGCCAGCCTGCATGAGGCACTAGCAGACATCTGCACAGGCCTATGCAGGCCCACAGAGGCTGGTTGGGCCAAAAAAAAGTAACTCTTCATCTCATTCTTCATGCCTGTAGGGGGGGAATCAAACCCCTGGCCTTGGGGAAGCCTCCAGCAATAGAATGCAATGACAATTTAACCATTGCACCACAGGTCTGTTACTAACAGATAGAATCAAAGGTCAGATAACACAATGAACTGTGGCCCTCCTACATCTCCACAGGTTCCTGCATGGATAATTAGAGGTGGAAAGGAGGCAGCATACCCCCCAAAAACTAGCCTACGGAGCTAATGCTTACTCCTGCGGGATAGAAGGAGTAGCCCCTATGGTCCCTTAGGACAAGGAATAATAAGAATAGTAGTACTTATACTATTGTCCGTAGGAAATCTACCTACTCTTAGTAAACCGTAGGAAATAAGGAGAGAAGTCCTTTTTAGTCCTCCTAATTAAGGTAAGGTATAATAAGAAGTCCCTAAGGAGGGGTAGGAAGATCTGCCTTACGAGTAGAATAAGAATATTAGAAGGAGAGCTAGGAGGGGCTGTGGTTTTCTACCTTTGCCCGCCTCCCCTCCCTACCGTAGGTGGCCCAAACCTCCCCCCCCCCCTTTCCCCCTAACCACCTTAGTTTTAGAACTTAGGGTTAGGGCTAAGGCTAAAATAAAGCCTACTCCCCGCCTCCCTACGAAGTACGTATAACTAGTAGTTAGGCCGTAGGCCTTAGTAGTAGTAAGATGTTGGCCTTACCTTTGCCCCTTTACCTTTGCATTTCCCCTACCAAAACCCTGTAGGTTAGGGAAGGGGGGAGTATGCTATGAGCCTTGGCCTGACCAAACCTTGGCCTACCAACCCTTGGCCAAAGGGAGGTTGGGCGGGGGGGGCAAAGGCCCCCAAAAGAGTTTTTGTGGCTTGAAAGAGGTGTTGGCATCAGCTGCCATCAGCTGGCATCTGTCAGAATCTGTTGGCAGCTGTTGGGACCTGCTAGCATCTATCGGCATCCATCATACATCTGTTGGCATCTGTTGGCTATTTGCTGGCATCTGTGGGCATTTGTGAGCATCTGTTGGCAACTCCTAGCAACCTCTGGCATTGTCTGGCATGCACTGGCATCAGGGTGGAAGAGAAGGAAAGGGGGTGCATGGGCATCTACCACCTGGGATAGCATCTGGGACAGCATGGGGGGTGGCAGAAGAGGGATGGAGTTGAGGAGAAAGAGGGGGAAGGGGGAGGGGGAGGGGTGTAAGTGTCCACTAGCATGCCAGCAGATGTAGCAAACATCAGATATCAGGTCAGAGGAGAGGAGGGAAGTGGGGTGCATATGGCAGATGGGGATGGCATGTGAGGTAGTGTGGAGAGTGGAGAGGATGGCACTAAGGAGAAAGAAGGGAAAGGGTGGAAGGTGTCTGCTGTCCACTGGCATGTGGTAGTGGATGTCAGCAGATGGTAGCTAATGTCCAAAGAAATCTTCCTGTGTAAAAATGACAAATAATTTAGTAGAGACAATGCTGGGTTGAAAGAGGAGAAACAAGTCTGGTGGACCTGTGTCCCATCTATAAGCAGATGAACAGATCAAATGGATTTACTGAGATAGTGTCCTTTGACCAATCTATGTATATATTATAAAGTTGCAACAAGTCTCAGTAGTTCAGTAGAATATTTATCAATTAGTGATCTATCTTGTGCCAAGCAGTAGGTTTGACTCCTCCACTGTGCATCATAATAAGACTAATATCAAATGAATTTATCAAGATGGTGTCTTTTGACCAATTTATGTGTATATTATAAGGTTGGAATAAGTCCCAGTGTTTCAGTGGAATATCTATCAAATGGTAATCTATATTGTGCAAAGCGGTGGGTTCAACTCCTAGGCAGTGCATATATACACTAGTGCAGGTTTTTTTGTACTGTGGGTGGGTTTGACTCCCTAATATACTGGTGCCTCTTTTTTTAGTTACCTGTACACTGTACATGCTTGTAGTAAGGCCCTGTGGTCTAGTGGAATATTGATAAATTAATATTCCATATCATGCATAAGAGGTGGGTTTGACTCTCCCCTTGTGTATTCATCAACTACTGTGTGGTTTTTTGCTAATGCATCCCATCTTCTGTCCATGACAGTAGCATAACAGATCATATGAATTTATAATAAATTTGTCACTAGCAAAACAGGACGGTTAATCTTCACAAAAAGTAACCAACAGAAAAGCCATAAATCGTTGTAACTAATGATTAAATTACTTATCTAATGTGTATTCCTTCTCTTCATTAGATTCATGTAATATGTCTGAATAATGCAAAGTCATCCAGTGTATATGGCTCCTGAGGTCTGATAAGTATGATGTTTTCATAATTTGCTATCAAGCATGACAAAGAAGATGGTGAGGGTGACTCTGACATATCAATGGACACATCATCAGTAAGATCAGCTGGATTGAAAGAGCCAATAGGCCTACATCAACCATGTTGTGCTCTAGAGTAAAATTCTTGTTCTGTTGACATAAATGAACTCTGTTTACTAGTGCCAAATTATAACTCACATTGTTGATATAATTTATTAAATCTTCTCTTATCCTTGTATTGAGTCATACATGTCTCATATTCCTCCCACTGCCAGACATTGTTATCAGTAGATAGGCTTGGGGAAGAAGATTGTTAGGAGGAGGAAGACTGAGATTGAAGAGCTGTTACATGAAATAGCAGTGGAAGGTTTCTTCTTCATTAGCTGCCATGCCTCCATCCATCTCTTCTGCCATCACAACAAATAGTGGTGGAAGAGTGTCTTTAGTTCCACTCAAGACCTTCAAGTCAATCATCAATGAATGGATTAAAAATATCTACCTGGTCATTGTCAGACGCCCCCAGCTCCATAAATGTCTGGCAGATATGAGCAGAAGGAAGTTGGGATGCTGCTTGAACCACAACACAAGAGTGTTCCATTGTAGAGCCATACACTAGTCTAGGTTTACCTTTACTGTAGAGGTTGTGGAATGGATGTTGTGGGGTTGAGGGTTCAATATTTGTCAAAAGTGGCCATTGAGGAGAGTTGACATCAGAGAGAGTGGTAGAATGGGCCATGGAGAGGCAATCTTGAGGATCAGATTGCTCACCATCAATACTGTTGATATAGAACTCAATGCCTGTCAATTGGCCTATCTGAGCAGGATCCATGAACCTGGCAACAGAACTGACAATGGAAAGAGCAATGGACTTGCTGTCAGCAAACAGGCAGATCATATTGTTGGCCATTGGAATATGTTCTGTGCTATCCAGCAACCACCACTTGTCTAGGGCTAGAAGTGTCTGCTGATGGCCAATGGCAGATCTACTACCTCTAAACACACAGAGCAAATTGTCTGGTGATAGGACAGACACTATTCCATCTGCTAATGGCAATGTCATGGGAGGCTAGTGGTTGCATGCCTGTTACAGGCCAATAGGAGGGCCTTAGGACATGGATTCAGAGTAGCAGATGTAGATCAGGCAGTAATTGAAAGAGAAACAAGTATATTGAGAAGAGGAAGAGAGATAGAAACAGAGATAGTAAGGAAACTGAATAAGAAAAAATAAATACCAAGACTAGTGTACCAACTACACAAGTGGGCCTTTTAGCCTATTGGAGAAGCTTGGGCTTGGACTTGGGTGGGTAGTGAATAGAAAAAGGGCCTGATGTGCCTCTTGATCCAGACCTCAGATGTGATCTATATGATGGGGCCTGCTGAGGGTGGAGTTTCTGGATGATTGTAGCGTAGTCCGCTATGTGGCGTTGGCCACATAGCTTTACTTACTGTATAGTAGTAACTATTATATTATATTTATTATAATATAATATTATTTACATTCGTATATAATTAGTTACCAAGCTGCTTACAAAGCAGCTTACTTTTGTTTTACACTACATAGTCAATAGACCGGTCTGGTCTGATTCTGTACTGTGTGAACTTAAGCTCTCACAAATCCTGTAACTTCGTTACATTTTTTTGAATCCGCCAGCTAGGATCTATTGCCTAGCATCCGACGTCAGTCGTTGAGTTCGTTGACAGAACTCTATCAGCTTCTCGAGCTTCTTGCACAGCCACACCGTGCAAATTTCAAACAGGGGATCGATGAGTAATCCCATACCTGCAGCGCCCACTGACGGCAGGCGAAATGCCCACGACCTACGGGGAGACCCAGCAGACACCCAGGACGCGTCAGCGTCCAATGCGGGTCAGGTAAGACCCAAGGCTCGAGACCGAGGTCAGAGTACCGACCTAGCCGGGAATGAGAGCGAGGCCCAGAGAGCTGAAAGCTCACAGCAGGACGGCCCGCAACGCATCCAGGACAAGATGCCCGGGGGATTAACGCCCCCAGTTACGCAGCTGCCAGGAGGACCGCGACGGTCTAGCCGACTGGCTTCCAAAGGACCCCCGCAGGATGGCCAACAGTCAACCGGCGCCTATGGCGCCCCAGGAGATGCCGAGTCGTCAGTACGGACTGGGAGAACCCTCCCTGCGAGCCGGAGCAGTGGGACCAGGCGGTCCACAGCGGGTCCAATGCCTTCTAAAGTAGCGGAAGCCCGCTTAGAAGAGGTACCGGAGGAGGCTGCAAGGCCTGAAGGATACCGCGCAGAAGATCGATTTCCGCGCACACCAGCAGTGGAGGAAGCTCCGGAGGTTGTAGAGCTTCCAGAGGAGGTGATGGAGTCGTCAAGTGACGACGACGTCGGAGCAGAGGAACAGCGGCTGAAAACCGCGTACACCGTGCGCTTGCGGGTGTTCTGGGACTTGCACCCAGAGGTGATGAAATACACCACCCAAGCGCGACTCGAGCGCTACGCGTCAGCCCATATAGTAGCACTTAGGCGACAAGGGCACGAAGTGCCCAATGTATTCAGTACGAAATATACTGATTTGATGGTGAGAGTGCTCACTATGGAGCTGCAAATGTATGTGCAGCGTAAGGCCACACGGCAATCGGGGGTCTCGACCCCCTGGAGCCACACGTCCGAGGAATGCTCGGCACGACGCAATCAAGACGTCGGAATCGAGCTAGTGGAGGCACTAGCACGGGCGCAAGAAGTGCCCGAAGTAAGACCGGTGAGTACTTTTTATACTCCAGCAGGACAAGGGTGGCGTGAGGAGCCCCCGCACATGCGTAACCATGACCGTAGGACAGATATGTCAGGTCCGGATGGGCACGATAGCACTGTGCTCAAAGTGGAAAGCGAGGCATCCGTGATGCCGCGCGTGCCCATGGCCGAAACGTTGAGCGACAGAGTCGCGTATCAGTGTATGCGCAATGGCGACCTAAGGACTAAGGGACAGTCCCTTATCGACGATCAGGGCATCGTATTCGAGGGCACTAAGCCCATTGACGAGATGCGTCGTCAATTCGTCACGCAGGGTCAGGAGAATCAAGCTTCTCCAGGTCCAGGGCGGCGCAACGATCATGATCGAGGAGACTTCCTCGATCGAGATGGCGCCACGAGACGTGATGTCCCTGGTAACGGCCGGGATGACGGCCCTAGGTCGATTCCTCGAGACGAGGGCAATTATGCCCACAGTCGAGGAGGCTCGGGACGTCCCCCGCAAGGTGGACGGGGAAAGTCACTTCCCCATGCCGCTGATTTGGCGACTAGATCCCCGGGTCAGCGGGAAGCCATCCGAATGCATCGTGAAGCCATGCACGATCGCCTGCATCGAGTAGTCGATGATGCCCTGGGCGTAACCTTACGGTTACCAGACGGAGTGAAGCTGCGTAAAGCAGACAGTAGGCACATTCGCGCCTATACAGGCGCGTCCAAGTTCAGCGACCTGGAAGATTGGGCGATGGATGTATGCACCCATCTTGCCATGTGCTTATACGGAGGTGACCGTATGGAACGAGAACGAATTTTCGTTCTGCCTGAGTTCTTGGCCGGAGAGGCCATGGGTTGGTTTTGACGGGCAGTACTGCACGTCAATCGTGTCCAATATGACTGGACGTTTAAAGGAGTCCTTACAGGACTGTACGATCGATTCGTACACCCCTCAACGCTCCAGGATGCAAGGCGGGACTTCCAGTCCGCCAAGTATACCGAGAAGTTGGGAGTACAAGGGTTCTATGATACCCTTAATGACCATGCCCAGAACATGGCAGTATACCCGGACGGGTATACAATGCTCGAAACGTTCTTGGATGGCATTCCAGCGGATATGCGCCGCTATTTGATACGTGAGGACGGCTTGTCCCCAGAAGTCAACGATGTGGAAGAATTCGTGGCATATGCCATCCGGTATGAGCAGTCTCTGAAGACTGCTAACCACTACGAACATCGGAGTGGACACAAAGGGGGATCCAGGCGACTACCGCCTGGTGGGACGCCCTCACGGGGTCAGCATGTGGGGACCTTCCTGGCCAAGAAGACCGATTTGGATCGTGACCGCAACACGCGGTTTGTTGTACGCAAGACCCCTGTTGCGAACCGAGGGCGGAGCCGCCCACGCCCAGAGCGGGCGCCGGACGGAGAACGTCCTAAATCAAGGCCGGACTTCAAACCGGCCAACCCACCAGGTCAGACGGGGACTTGTTTCGTGTGTGGCCAACCAGGCCACTACGCTACCAACTGCCCTGCGAAGCCAGGACCCCCGAGGAAGGGGTATACACCCCGCGCCCACCTTCGAGCTGCACATACTGCAGCCGCGAGTGGGAGTGACGGAGACGTATCTGCCGATTCTGAGGCAGAGAACCCCACAAACGACCAGGAGCCCCCAGAGGAGGCATCGGGCGCCGAGCCCGAGAGTGTGGTCGTGGAGGGGGAGGAGTACGTCACAGTCGACGTATATGACGACGTCTACGACAATGAGTATTACAGTCGCGACAGCGACTCTGAGTGCCTAGCGGCGATGACGGATTGGCCGTCCACAAATGATCCCGAACGGAATAACGTAGTTCGGATGAAGAAGGTGACCCTTCGTCGTGCAGAGGGCACTTTGCAGCGCCCTACATTGAAGCGAGCAGACAAGGAGTGCCTGGTCTCGTATGTGGACGTAGACGGCCACAAGGCATGGACCCTATGGGACTCTGGGAGTACCACATCGGGCATAACGCCCCAGTTCGCCCATGTGTACGGAATATCCGTGCAGGAGTTGGATACGCCATTGGCGTTACAGCTGGGCACCGTAGGGAGCCGAGCCATGGTGCAGTACGGGACAAATGTGAATGTCCAAACGCCGGGCTCACGTAGCCGTGAATACATGGATGTAGCGAACTTCGATCGCTACGACATGATACTGGGAACGCCATTCATGCGGCGTAACAAAGTCATATTAGACTTTGACCATTCTCAGGTGCTAGTGAATGGGAAAGTGATCCCAGCCGAGCGAGCTACAGCAGACGACACTGATAATCGTCTGCGACGTCATCGCACTACGGAGAAACGCAAGGACTCTCCATGACTTGGCCGGCGCAGAGTGCCGACCGTGGAGGATGGGGAGGAGGAAGTGCAGGCTATGCCTGGACTAAGCGCAGACCACAACGTGGTAATGATGAGCGAGGAGGAGTATCAAGCCTCCAAGAGGAGCAACGAGCGAATAATCGCTCCTGAGATTCGAGGCGCAAGGCCTCCAGACAAACGCCATCGCAAGGCGAGACGACGGGAGGACTCAGTGGACGTATGTCCACCTACGTCCTCACGAGTCAAGTTGGAAGACTTGAAAGACAGCATAGACGACGGGAGGACTCAGTGGACGTATGTCCACCTACGTCCTCACGAGTCAAGTTGGAAGACTTGAAAGACAGCATCGAGAGGCGGAAGCCTCAGTAGAGGGGGACACACGGTCTCTATGGGAGCGACCAGCTCCCCTACCGGAGTACGACTGGGCATACGACCCCCGAATGCCGCAAGAGTGGAACGAGCTGGTGGCAGCCACGTGTGCGCAAAATGCGCACCAGAGACGGATGACCGTCAAACCAGCGTATCGCCAGCCAGCCCCGGACGAGGTATCCGTAGCGTACTCGCTTGTACGTGAGGGAAGAAGCCTCGTGGCTTATAAGGCAGCGGCAGCGGGTGCGACGAGGTATCCGTAGCGTACTCGCTTGTACGTGAGGGAAGAAGCCTCGTGGCTTATAAGGCAGCGGCAGCGGGTGCCCGCTGAGACTACATATACCTGATGACAGTGTCAATCGGGTGCTCGCAATGCGCGAGCAGTATGCACCGCCGCCTCGGCCACCCTCAGAGACGGTGGAAGTACTTCCCCCGGTACGCATGAAGGGGAAGCAGAAGGCGACAAGCCTTCGTGAGGAAGATATCCCTCGGTTGCGTCAGCAATGGCAAGAAGAATTTGCCGACATGGTCAATGGGACCAAGGAGGAGCTCCCGCCATGGCGGGAGGTGAACCATGAGATTAATCTCATAGACGAGAACAAGCAGTATAAGTACCACTTGCCGCGCTGTCCGCGCGCCCTCCAGGAGCAACTACGCGATAAGACTAATCGCTACTTGAATGCTCAATGGTGGTCCCCATGCACCACCGCTCAAGCTGCACCGTTATTGTGCATCCCGAAGAAGGATGGAACCCTTCGAACAGCTCTTGATGCGCGTCAGCGCAATGACAATACCATAAAGGATGTAACTCCTTTACCAGATCAAGAGGTGATCCGGGAAGACGTGGCTCGGGCGAAGTATCGCTCGAAGATTGACCTTACTGACGCTTACGAGCAGGTGCGCATTCGCACCGAGGACGTACCCAAGACCGTATTTGCGTCGATCATGGGTACATTCACGAGCAATATAATGCAGATTGGAGACTGCAATGCTCCAGCAACTTTCCAGAGGCTAATGACCTCTATCTTCCGAGACGTAATAGGACGTTTCATGCACGTCTACTTAGATGACATATTCATCTACTCGGATACCATGGAGGAGCATGAGCAGCACCTCAGAGTCGTATTCGAACGACTGCGCAAGTACAAGTTGTACTTGAAGTGGAAAAAATGTGAGCTCTACGCTCAGAGTATAGACTGCCTAGGGCATGTCATAGACGAGCGGGGTATCCACCCTGATCAGGACAAGCTCGATCGTATTCGGGAGTGGCGCACGCCCCGAAACTACAATGACATCCAACGATTCGTTGGCCTTGTCAACTACATATCGAGCTTCTTGCCCGATGTCACAGCCTATACTGGGCCACTTATGGCCATGACGCAGAACGGGTCACCGTTCAATTGGAGGCCGTTGCACCAGCGGTGCTTCGAGATGGTCAAACGGATCTGTACGAAGACTCCGGTGATTCGACCAATCGACCCTAGACGGGACGAGCCAATATGGCTCATTTGCGACGCGTCCAAGACAGGCGTCGGGGCCATGTACGGCCAGGGAAGCAGCTGGCAGACGTGCCGCCCAGCAGGGTTCATGTCGAAGAAGTTCACGACGGCCCAGCAAAACTATGCGGTGCACGAGTTGGAGACTCTTGCCATACTCGAGGCTCTCCTCAAGTGGGAGGATAAGCTGATGGGATACCCCATCCACATCATAACGGACCACAAGGCCCTTGAGTTCTTTAAAACTCAGGTGAACTTGTCGCCGCGCCAGCGACGGTGGATAGACTACATGTCGAGATACCAGTTCGACATCACCTATGTTAAAGGTGAACTCAACAAAGTGGCAGACTGCTTGTCACGCTACTTTGAGAGTGATGTAGTCGGGGAGGCTCACGAGCCTCATGAGTATGTGCAGGCAGACTGCCGCATAGACCCTGATGGAGAGGATTTACCTCTCCACCGATACCAGGAGCTCAGGGAGCATGTCCTGGAAGTACGCGCTATGCGTGACGATGAACGGAGGCGAAGCACTCGCCTCAGAGAGCAGCGTGAAGAACGGGACGTAGCCGCCCAGTTGCTCAAGGAGCATGAAACCGTGGACCCAGCATCCACTAGGGAGCACGAGCGCCACGATGTACCCGTTACGCTTGCGGAGATGCTCGAAGGCGAATTGCCTTCATCCCAGCCTCCTAGCCTGGTCAATGACGACTTCCGGCAGGAGGTGGTGCAGGACTATGGCGATGATCCTCTCTTCGCCGAGATAATCGCCAATCCTGACGACCATCCTCGGTTCAGGCATGAGCCTGGTGGACTCATCACGACGGAGAACCGTCAAGGGGTGGCAGTGGTATGCCTCCCCCGTACGCGTACCATTGTTACGCGGGTCTTGGACCAGGCCCATGCCCTGGTGGGGCACTTTGGTGCCGCCCGCTCCCCCGTACGCGTACCATTGTTACGCGGGTCTTGGACCAGGCCCATGCCCTGGTGGGGCACTTTGGTGCCGCCCGACATTGGGCTACATCCGGCGATGGTATTGGTGGCCACGTATGGCCCAAGAAGTGACTAAGTTTTGCGCGTCCTGCGCAGCGTGTCAGAGGGCAAAGTTGCCCCCTGGATCCCCTCTCGGGAAGCTACACCAGCTACCCGTGCCGGTGAAACCCTGGGACTCAATTGGAATGGACTTCGTAGGTCCCTTTCCCGAGTCCAGAGGGTTCGATTACCTCTGGGTAGTCATATGTCGGACTCAATTGGAATGGACTTCGTAGGTCCCTTTCCCGAGTCCAGAGGGTTCGATTACCTCTGGGTAGTCATATGTCGCATGACGAGCATGGTGCACCTCATACCGGTGCGAACTACGCTGACGGCTAAGGAGCTGTCGTGGATCTACCTGAGGGAGATCGTTAGGCTGCATGGGCTGCCTAGCACCATTGTGAGCGATCGTGACTCAAAGTTCACGTCTCAATGGTGGAGAGAACTCCACAAACTGCTAGGAGCGCGACTCCTCATGTCGACGTCCTTCCATCCGCAGACGGATGGGCAGACAGAGCGGGTTAACCGCAGTATAGGTCAGATTTTGAGGGCAGTTGTTCGCCCTGACCAACGGGACTGGGTGGACTGGTGTCCACTCACTGAGTTCGCGATTAACGCGAGTATCTCGGAGACCACAGGGTATGCGCCCTTTGAACTCAACGGAGGGTACTTGCCCTCCATGCTGCACGAAGTTCGTGCTGATACGGTAGCTCACCGTGGAGTTGTCGAGTTCGCCAGGCAGGCCCTGGAGAACATCGCGGCGGCGCATGACGCCATCATAGAGGCGCGAGTCTTTCAGGCGAAGAACGCCAATCACCGTAGGCGAACAGACCCGCCAATAGCTGTAGGAGCGTTGGTATACTTATCAACGCGTAATCTGAGGCTCCCGAAGGGACGGGCGAGTAAACTCTGCCCGAAATGGGTAGGCCCGTACCGCGTCCTAGACGCGGAGCCAAGTACCTCCAACTACGTGTTGGAGCTGCCTCTGGCATTACAGGAACGACGCATCGTTCCTAAGTTTCATGTGTCGCTGTTGCGACCTTATAGCGCGTCTGACGATGCGCTGTTCCCTAACAGGGCGACCCCGGGCCCCTATGATTTTGGGGCTCGAGACGATGACGAATGGTTCGTCGAGTGCATAATTGGGCACCGGTGGACTGAGCGTAACACGCTCGAGTTTGAGGTACGATGGTCCCTGGGGGACACAACATGGGAGCCACACTCCCATTGCTCCAAGCTAGCGGCACTTGACCGTTATTTGGAGTTGAAGGGCGTTAAGCGCCCACATCAATTAAGTAAGCGTGCCGGCGCTTAATTTGATCGGCAGTGCCGATCGCGGCTTGGCTGAGTTGGTCAGCAGCTGTGGCTGAAACACGTCTTAAAAGGCGAAATTTCTTTTTCGCCTTTTTTCCCCAACCATGGACAGCATGCCCGTGGACGTGGCTGAAACACGTCTTAAAAGGCGAAATTTCTTTTTCGCCTTTTTTCCCCAACCATGGACAGCATGCCCGTGGACGTAAGTGACAGCAGCAGCAGCAGCTACAGCAGCAGCAATTTGAGAGTACGCCGTCGGTCTTACCGTCGGCTGAAGGGGGGGGGCAGATGGCTCCCCCGCTGACCCAAAATGCGCCCCAGTGGGGACAATCGCAACAGGCGGTGGGCTTCCCACAGCAGCAGCAACAACCAGCGGCGGGCTACCCGCCGCAGCAGCCGGTGATCAGTGGCTATCCGCCACTTCAAACCATGCAGGGCAACTTCATGCCCCAGAACGCACCTGTGGGCGGCTATCAGCCCCAACAACCAGCACCGGGCGCTTATGCGCCACATCACACCGAGGGCCAATTCCAGCAACAGGCCTACGGGGGGCTAGTCAGCCCCCAAGCAGCGCCGGCATGGAGGCAGCTTGCCCCTGTACCGGCAACAGGGCAACTGGGGACACATCCTTTTCCCCAGTTTACCGCCCCGGCGCACTACCCTGGGATGGGTGGTGTGCCCGTAATGATGCCGTACCCCCCGGCTTGGATGGGGGCTTGGGGCGCAATGCCCCAGTACAGCGACTCGCATGAGTCGCAAGCCAAGGGAGGCCGGTCGATTTCCCTGTCGACCACAGTACCAACCGATAACCTAGAGGGACGCCAAGCATCCCTCGTGCAGGCCACCGCGGCCATTGAGAGAGCAGAAACTCTCAATACAGAAATAACCTAGAGGGACGCCAAGCATCCCTCGTGCAGGCCACCGCGGCCATTGAGAGAGCAGAAACTCTCAATACAGAACGGAGCGTCGGTTCATTGTCCGATGCGCCGACGGAGAGCCTGGCCAAGCTCTCCTTGCTACAGCGGCTGGAAATGCCGCACCAATCCGAGCCCAGCTCGGAAGAAGAGTCGCGTCCTCGACGCGACAAAGGAAAAGCACGGGCTGTCGAGCCCACTCACAGCCAGGACTTAGTCCTGGCTACCCTTCTCCAACGACTGGGAGATAACGGGTACGATGTACCCGCAGAGTCATCATTCCTCCGCGATGCGGAGGCAGTCGTCCTCATCTGCCGGATGATGGACGACATGGATCATATGCGCGCTCAGCGCAAAACTGATCTCCTTGCCATTTCGGCCGCTCGTAAGCGGCAGACTACACCCCCGAGTCGGGACACCGACTCCAGCAAAAGGGCGCGTCGGCAAGGAGTGGAGGACGCGCCCTCCCGCTCGATTAAGTCGAGCGTTGCTGCCCCCGGCCGGGAGGCCGGTCTAGGACGGGACATCCTCCCTTATGAAGATGTTCCTGCTCCAGCCGCCCCCCGGCTTATCCAGCGCCTCGCCAGCGGCGCGTCTGAGGTCGCGTCTTCGCGACCAGTATCCGTGGTATCCACCACGTACTCTGGGGAGCAGAGTTCCAGGGGTGTGAGCACACGCCCCACTGAGGCCAAGGCCTCACAACCCCGAAAGGATCGTCGGGGTAAGCAACCGGAAGTGCGCACCTACGTCAACGTGCACTTCCCCGAGGATGCCCCGAAAGGGGCCCCAGGGGCTAACATCCCCTTTTTACCCGCTATACTGGTAGAGGGCCTGCCAGCCCGACTCCCGCGGTGTGTGTGGGCAATGGACCCACGATCTGAGAAGTCGGAGCCGGAGAGGCTGCCTTCCCCTCCCTCCGACGACGATTGGTATGAGGAGCCTGAAGAGGCTCGTATGGAATCTCGGAGCCGGAGAGGCTGCCTTCCCCTCCCTCCGACGACGATTGGTATGAGGAGCCTGAAGAGGCTCGTATGGAATCCCAGTGCCGCACGAGACGGCGGCACAACGTATGGCGCGCGAACGGCGCAACAGCAATCGACGAGCCAAGATGGAGCGTCGGGCGCAGAACAGCGCCAAACGAGGGGCCGCCCTCCTTGAGGACGAAACCGGGCGCATCCCTGATGCGCTCGGTGTGGTGATCTACCGTGATCACACTATTGAGCGCCAGAACTCATTCTTTGGCGCGGGGTTGGCTCCCCAATTCTATTGGTCGCCAAGGACCAATACCATCTTCGTCGGGCAAGAAGCCCGCGCAGCCAGGTCCTTCGAGGACGACAAACCGGGCAACGCCGCCGCGACGCCCCACAACAGTAAGGTGTACCAAGTTGCACCTCGCGGGTTTCCCCGCAGTCCTCGAGAAGTCCGCAGACTTCATGCACTGGTCAACAACCAGTTTACGCCGCTTCGGCAGCGTCAGTTGGGCTACCTCTTGCTCAACGAATTCAAGCGGGTGGCGCTCAACTGCCACCCTACGGCCCGAGACAGAGCTATGTCTCATTTACTCGACGAGGTCGAGTATAGGACTATCGCGGTACCCTTCGCGAGTCCAGAGGAGCGGGAGAGTTTCCCGCGAATGATTGTGCCGTCGCGGCTCTATCGCCGCAAAGAGGGAGGGAAGATTGCCTTCGTCGGCCTTACCCCCCCTGATCCAAAGCAACCATTTGCTTTGGACTACCTGGGCTCATACGCCCTCCTCTATGGACGTCCTGGGACGTCCAATGTGTGGACCGGTCTGGCCATGGACCGAGCCATGCGCATTCATTGGCGCAGCCTCTTTGGGTTTGCGCTTGTACGCGCCCTCAGCGCCAGCCGCCCCTCTAAGGCCACGGTACACAAGTACCTGGCCTACGTCTTCGCCAGGCCAGGCCTCTATAAAGAGGCCGTGGCCGAGTACGAGGCGGCCACGGGGCGAGTCTTTGAGCCCATCCACGCCGACGACCCTACCTTCGAGGTTCGGGCTGTGGACATTCCGGAAGCGTCAGCTTCCGTGTTCTCCACTTCGGACGCGTTACGCGTCCTTCTTCACAATCAAATCCCGGTCAGCTGGGCTGACCACGCATACACTTATGGGGTCACCTACTTGGCCCATCTATTCTTCAGCGACAGCCGGCTCTACAACGAGGTGGCTGCTATCGACGACGAGAGGCTACAACGCCTCGATCACTACGGTACACCCCAGTCCATCCCTCAGTGGGATGGGTGGCGCGAGGGCACCATCGGCGATTACAACGCCTCGATCACTACGGTACACCCCAGTCCATCCCTCAGTGGGATGGGTGGCGCGAGGGCACCATCGGCGATTGTCAACGCCTGATGCTCCAGCAGCAGGACAGTCATTGTGCATACGACGACGCGCTCGCCAAGGGGATGTACCTCTCTATCGGGCAAGACATTCATGCCCGCGAAATCTGGACGCGCCAGTACCCGTCCGACACCGGGGATCTGCCTGATCCCCAACCAACCGTCTCGGGGTCGACCATCGACCCCAATCTCACACTGTCCCCCCTCCGGGACTATGACGATTCCCTGCCAGTAGCAGGGCCTTCGGGTACTTCTTACGCGCCCGCACCCGAGGATGAACTCCTCGACTACGACATGGACGACGCGACTGCCGATCCATTCCGGGAGCCTGGGGACTCTCCCATTGCCCCCGTCCCAGACTTACCGACGGCATGACCGTCGTATTATCTCGAGACCGTAGCTCGGTCTGATTGGGGGGTGTGTAGCGTAGTCCGCTATGTGGCGTTGGCCACATAGCTTTACTTACTGTATAGTAGTATCGGTCTGATTGGGGGGTGTGTAGCGTAGTCCGCTATGTGGCGTTGGCCACATAGCTTTACTTACTGTATAGTAGTAACTATTATATTATATTTATTATAATATAATATTATTTACATTCGTATATAATTAGTTACCAAGCTGCTTACAAAGCAGCTTACTTTTGTTTTACACTACATAGTCAATAGACCGGTCTGGTCTGATTCTGTACTGTGTGAACTTAAGCTCTCACAAATCCTGTAACTTCGTTACAAATAGTCAATAGACCGGTCTGGTCTGATTCTGTACTGTGTGAACTTAAGCTCTCACAAATCCTGTAACTTCGTTACAATGATGGAGCATGGTAAAGGCATGTAAAAGAAGGAAGAAAAAGTGGGGCAGATCATGATATGTGCCTCTCCTGGTGCTAAGACCCCTCAAGGCATGGTGACAGCAGAGTAGACATCTCAGTAAAGAGGCAGGAATTTTTCTAGGTTCTTGGTGTTGACAGATACCTTCCCATGCTTGTTGACTGCTACATAATGTCTCCTCTATCATCTCCACCCACCATACGCACTATGGACCATGTCAAGAACTAGATGCAATACAACAAGGTGCAGATCTGTATAGAGCAGGCCCAAGATTTAGTGTATGTCAGGGCTATGTGTGAGTGCAAATGCATGTTTCCTGCTGATACTGACCCATTCTCAAAGTATTGTCTCTATTATGGCAGCAGAACAGCTGGGCACAGGAATGGTAGAATCCTAGGACCAACAAGGTTGGTAGGAGATGCAGGCAGAGCAGAAGACCCCTCAGCATCATGGGCCTAGACTATAACTTCTTGCTCCATCCCTGCACATCTGCCACTGTGGAGCAGGTGGAGAGTGTTTACAACAACCTGTCCATGGCTGAGTCTACAAACCTTCCAAGAGAGAGGTGCTATCATAGGGTATAGGTTTGGTGTTGGATCAGAAATGGTTAGCTTGGCCTTTGAAAGATGGATAGCAGACTGATGGCAGAGATATTGGCTGGGTAAAAATGGTAGCAGTCAATTTGGCTATTTGTATGCTCATTACTGCAGGGTTTCAAGAGTGTCATTGTTTTTATATTGGGGATACTACAAATTTGGTACTATTAGGCGATCCTCCTGACATTGTAAAATTGCTTGGTCAATGGACATTGGATTCCTTTTTTGAATATTGAAGATCATTGGAAATCATTGCATTTATGTATGTTGAGCTGCTAAAACCCATCATGTCTTATTTGGATTGGAATATTGAAGATCATTGGAAATCATTGCATTTATGTATGTTGAGCTGCTAAAACCCATCATGTCTTATTTGGATTGGCAATAGCCTTTGGTGGGGGTACCTCTTTGCCTTTTCTGGTTAGCCTCAGCTACTACAATTGGGATTTAGAAAAATTTAGCATAAGGAGGATACCCAGTTGCTCTTATTTGTATGCAGATGACTACACCCACCAAAGGACATTGTATGTAGGATATGAAGCTATATATTATATGAGAACTATAATTTCATTTTATTACTTAGTTGCACCAATACAGGAGCAAAATGGCATGATTAGAGAAGGTGGAATGGGAGGAACAAAGCATGTCTTGTGAAATGTGACTCAAGTGTGACTGATACTGGTTTATATAACAACTACCACTATCTGCACATCTGCACATATAACTTGTATATATTTTTAGTTCCAAGTTATTGAGGTGTCTGTTATTTCATTGTCAGCCATTGTCTGTTCCCTCAAACTATTTTTGCCATGCCAATACATCTCTCCCTGATTCCAGATGACAAACAAAGCAAATACATCTCCTTTATCCTAAAAGATACACAGAAACAGTGTGGCTCCCAGTGTTACTTCCATGCTCCAAGTAATATATGTGAGCAGCATAGTTCTAGACCACTTGCTTGTATGGGCCGTTGCTAGCATGGCATGACCGAGATCTACCTGCCAAATTTAATCAAAACGTCGACGAGACTGAGGCCTACAGCATAGGGTGTTGAATACGTGACGTGGCAGTGTCAATGTGACCACATTAGTGTGACTTGCCAGCACGGCGTGACATGGTAGCGCAGAAGGGAGAAATACCGGCAATGTTTGTATAATATTTAATGTTCGAATCGTATATAACAGTATCCGTAATCATAACATAAAAAAAAAGAAAACAAAAAAAGGCATAAATGTTTCAAAAAAAAAAAAAAAAAAAAAAAAAACATTCAGTTGTCAACAACGTCCCTGTATGCGTAGAACGTGTTGGCGTCAACACGACCGCCGTACAATAATAAGTACATCCCTGTACGACGTGGCTTCGTATTCGTGGCCTGTAAAGGGGTGTTATTAGATGAATTACGTCGAAAACTGGCAACTCACCTGTTCCTTGTTACCATTTAGTTCCTTGACCCTCCCTGTAACCCCTTTGATGCGCTCGAATGCTCGAATAACATATGCGTGCGCATATCTGGTCATCTGTGAGTTTAACAGAGCCAAAAAAAAGGGGCAAAAACTACGTACTTGATGCCCTGAACCACACTGGTCCTTCTGCTTTCCCTTTTTCCGATTTTATACGACGAATCGCCGTCGATAGGTCGGGAAACCACATAGGATGATTGTTCAGAACTCGACAAGCAAATCATGGACATTATAAGATGGGAATGGACGTTCAAAGCAGCACTCAGGTTGAGCAATGTCCAGGACACCGTGACATGTCAAATACATGTGTGACAGTAATATATACGCATAAGTGTGGCTCCTGCTGGCTTTAAACAGCTAACATTAACCCCCACGTCGTTTTTGGAGCGTCCGCACGCAGCTAGAGGCTTTGCTGCTCGTCCTAAAATCGAAATAAAATAGTTCGAAGTACAATCAATAAGTCCGACGTACCAATTTATTACAAATACCTGCCCGGTCCTAAAATCGAAATAAAATAGTTCGAAGTACAATCAATAAGTCCGACGTACCAATTTATTACAAATACCTGCCCGTGTCGCTCTTGTTAGCTTCAAACAAACGCTTGCCCCTTCCTCGTCCCTGTATGATCTAAAAACGTTATAATAATGATAATAATAATAATAATAATAATAATAATAATAAAATTATTCAAATCACAAAGATAAAAATAAATAAAGGAATGAATAATAAATAAAAAGAAAACATAAAAAGAAATATACGGAAAAGAAAAGAAAAGAGACCAAAACATAAAAAGAAACATACACACCAAAAAAAAAAAAAAAAAAAAAGGTTCCGATGAGTGGCCATGCTGCGGTATACATACACGTACCGATATCGCTTCAGGCGTTTAATCACAGTGTGTCAGGGGACTCCTCATTTCTTCCTTTTCTCACTCCTTATCTCTTCACTCTCCTTCCATTCATTCTCTTATTTCTTCTGACATTATTTCATTTTACTGTTTCTATTCTTTCAACACTATCTGTCAGTACCACTCTCAGCCCTTGAGATGCTCTGGTTCTTTAGCCACCATTCAGACAAGTGTGGGCCCACTCAGCACCGCTTCCAGACCGCTTATATAAGCCAGAGTTTGCCAGAGTTTGCCCCTTATTTGTACAAGTGTTTGTGTAGGCAATTTTCGAGTCTTTAAGGTTTTGTTGTACTGTACAGTTGTTTCCCACGCTTCAGAAGCCCCAGAAGCGTCCAACCTGGCATAGGGAATCCCTAGACTTGTTTTCTTTGGATCTCCCTCTGCCAGGTGAGTAGCTACCTTGATATTGTCAGTATATATTCTAATACACTTTGGATCTCCCTCTGCCAGCTGTGTGACTGAGCCACAGCCTCTAGAGGTCGCCCTTACACAGTGTGCACAACTTGTAGCGCATCCACTAATGACCAACCATTATGACACATATTCAGCTGTTGCCTGGAGCTACTCGAACGCAATGTTGTAAGATGAATCTTCATCAGTATGAGTATCAACGCCGACGGTATGGTTGGGATAATGCGAAGCAGCGACCTCTACAAGCTCTGGCATATAGTTAATACCAAGATAACGGTCCTGGCTATACTCAAGGTTTATGCACGGACAAACAAAGGTACTGCCTGAGACATGTAGATTGTTTGGTGAGGGACTATCTGTTGGCAAAGGAAGGCAGGCAGACTATTGCATTCCTGGCCACGTTTAGATTGCTTTATTGTCATATTTCGCCAACACCTAGTAGAGACTAACTTGTGGAATGATGTTGGAGGGGCAACAAACAGAAATGGCAACTTTGATTCATTGATATATAGCAGAATAACGAAACAGGGCCTTTCGGTTTCACCTAGTCCTAAGAGACACGTAGAGCCATTCAACTATATGACGACTTTACCTGCATTTGGTTCTGGTTTCATATGATCCATTAGTGAGACTATATGATCTTTTTAAAGCATATGGTCGCGGTTGGGAGAAGACGTACCTAGCACTTTGAATGTCAGCAGCGCCTGTTTCAGTGACTCCATGAGAGCGGATGCTGACAACCAAACTGCTCATGAGTTGCACGGAGATTGCCATAGATCTATCAAGTCACGTTATATAAAGTATGCCACAAGAAACCGCTGGATCCAGAAACATGTTCCATCAGAAAATCTGCCGACCTATTAAGGCGCTTGCACACGTGTTTTAACTCTAGTATACTTCATTAGTTTATTTTACTCGTGTATTCGTCAACCCTTCCTCCTGGTCCTGTAAATAAGTAGTAGTCAGCTGATAGCTTTCGCCTCTGACACCAATACATGTAGGTCACGCAATTGCGTGACCAGTTCGGCGCTATCACGTCAGCATTCACGCTAACTGCAGAGGAGAGGTATCTAAGTAAACAGGCCGTCCAACTGACCAGTTCGGCGCTATCACGTCAGCATTCACGCTAACTGCAGAGGAGAGGTATCTAAGTAAACAGGCCGTCCAACCAAATGCTTACATAATATGTATTAATTATTAATTACCAATTAATTATTAATTATCAAATAATTATTAAGATACTTAATTATTTATATATAGTATTTATTGTTATGTTACATATTCCTAAGTTTAAATACGATATATATACATGTACGTAGATAGACAAATACGGTGTGTATTTACTGCAATAAACCGTGAAACACAGTGCGTTGATAATACAATTAAATTATCTGTGAAACTTATAAGGCACGGTAAGCATTAGAATTAAACTTACTCACATAGAAGATACATATGTAATACATACATTCCGCTCATGTGAGGTCTGTAATGTGCCCGCACTAACAAAATGAGACTATGAAATACCGGAAGACGGAATACTCACTATTTCTCTCGAAGATGTGTTGAAAATGTGATGATGAGTTACGCTAGTCGGAACGATGTGCATTACTGTTATGCCCCGAGCTGTCCAGCTACACGATGCTCCGGAATATGAATAAGTGTATGCTTTGTCCAATTGTTGCTCATCGTCACTCGGATATAAATGAAAAGCTGCAACGAGACGACTTTCTCGGTCGGATCCCTTTAACGTGAGATGTCGCGTGTTATGGTCTATATGAGCATAAGAGCTAGTAGTAATATATAAAGCTGACATTAGAAAACTGCCTATACATGCTAAAACGTACGTAAAAACTCACCAGAACACCAGATCTGTAACATTCGCCCGTGTCAATACATCGAAGTACCGACTGAATACTGTAGACAACGCAACGTCCGCTATCTCCCTCATCCGTCTGCCGCTTGATGACGTAGCGGAAGTGCGGGGTCGCCAACACTGAATACTAGCGATGGGAAGTGCGGACATGATGTTATACGAGTAGAATAACAAGTGTAAATGTATATGAATATATATTGGGAGGACACATCAACAGTGTACATTTGTTGTGTAAAGTAGTGAGTTCGCGCTGACTATATATATTTTAATCATAACTCAACATATTGGTTGGTTTATCAATTTTGTGTATTGTAGGTCATCCCAATGGTGTACGAGTAACACATTGGGTTTTCCATATAGGTTTGTGCAGAAACGTTTCGTTTTGACTTGCGTGAATCCATAAATCGAACAGACTGACGTGCTTTCTGTACTGTATTACTTGTTGTAATTTTACCCATCAGAGCGTTCTAGTCACGAGTGAGTCATAAGTACCAGGTCGATATACAGTGACGGTATTTGCTTCCATAAGGTGTCCGTTGAGCAAGTCCAATGCAACATAGAATGCTTATACAAGTAAAACCAAGCGGTGGCGATAATGCATTTTCCAGAGTGTACAATAGTCTTTCATAGGAGAAAGCTAGATGCAACATAGCAGGTATAAGAAACCGCTGAAAGGAAACAACAGACTGAAAGGCAAAACCACCGAAAGGAAACAACAGACTGAAAGGCATAGAAAAGTGGAGAGCACCTCAGGATAAGAAGAGCTGAATGATTACGTACGTACTTATATATAATAAACAAAATAGTAATACATAACATCAAATATACACATATCATAAGTCGTTTCAACATACTATAAAGTTAGACATTTTTTAAAATAAAAAGAAAAATAAATTGTTTTTCTTATTTTTACAAGTAGAACCGGTTTGTCTTGTTGGATAGGCTTGTACGAAGTGGCATGACAACGATTAAATGTATATATGGGTACTTGTTATGTAATATCTGAACAGTCATTCAACCAATCCATTACATAATACGACAACGATTAAATGTATATATGGGTACTTGTTATGTAATATCTGAACAGTCATTCAACCAATCCATTACATAATACAGAATCACTTTTATAAATTCGTTATTCAATTTTACTATTCGTTCCTTTTATACTTCAATAATTATAAAAAATCATGATAAACAAATAACTAAATATAATTAAATCATTTTACTATTCGTTCCTTTTATACTTCAATAATTATAAAAAATCATGATAAACAAATAACTAAATATAATTAAATCAATCGTCCCACCAGACACTTACATAATATACAATTGTGTTAAAAAAAATGTAATGTGGATGGTTGCGAAATTGGTCAGGTGAACATGCAGTGGACATCATGTGCCCAAACTCATGATTACTACATAATAAACCAATTTTAATATATGTGAAGACATATTATATAAGCATTAGGATGCACGATCAACCAATCTTTTACCGAGTAACCACCAATAAAATAAATAAATAAATAAATGTAATATGGAAATAAACCATTCGTCCCACCAACCGCTTATATAATACGCACATTTATTCGGTTGATAGGTATACCAAGGATCGTCTTTACGGACTACTTGTCCTTAGTTAGCTATAGTTAATGAAAATACATTATAAATGATACTCACTACGTGTGCGTTTAATATATATTATGTCAGCGTTCAGGTGTACGACCGCCGATGGTTTTTGAAGATCGTATGACCTTGCGTCGTCCAAATTCACGTGAACTGTCCTCATATTGCAAAGGGTCGTTTGAACAATACGACCTATAGCTTAAACACACAGACTTGATTCAAACTAAACAACTCCCTATCGGTAATGTACGATCACGCCACTCTAATGTATAACGCTATCATTGCTTTACTACCTCTACAGACTTGTATATCCAACGTATCCAGACTGCCTTCTTTGACAATCAACCTTCTACCAGTAATTAAACCATCATGGAACAGACTTGTATATCCAACGTATCCAGACTGCCTTCTTTGACAATCAACCTTCTACCAGTAATTAAACCATCATGGAACCACATCCTCAAGGACGAATCCATGTATCGACAAGTAAAATGACTGTTTGTGAAATATATGATACCTTTTATGATATATTGTCTGTCTCCCGACCCATAAACTGGCACATCGATGTATCTATTAATTGTGACGTTGATCAACGCCACATCAAAAGACATTATTGGTGCTGTGTATACTGTTCTCATTATTCTAATCAATTCAGACGCGCATGTTCTGCACCGAGATTTGGTAAGAAATTCCATGTTTCTTAGGAAATGTTGTATTGACGGTTGTGAATTATCTAGTATGGCAATCTGACATGAATTCAATGTAACAGCTCTTCTGTTAACTGCATGACCGCATGGACAGTGCATGTATGACGTGTATACATTTCGCTTGCATATAAGCAACTCTTCGATCACAGCATGAACACTCGTTAGTTCACCATACAAAAAGTTTATCGGATTGCAATTATTCATATAATTTCTCAAAACCTCTCTTGCATCGTCTAGCGTGATTTTATTTTCATGCGTTGATAAGAAGTTGCTTTCCATGCTTCGCATAATTGACGTTCCAAACGATCGGAAATTCCTTGACCATAGTGACATGTCATCTTGTCATATATTGTACAATATAGTTATCACCGCATCATATGTGCAACTGTTGGAATTCCACTCAGTTCCAATTAGTCCTCCACATATGTCCATATTTAATTTCCGTTTGCTGCTTATAATATTTTTCGAAATTTTCAAGTTGCGTGAATCATCGTTGTGGTTTTGGGTTATTTTGCTGGGTATCAGATGAGGACGTACTATGGGCTGAGTGCCCTTAGCTGGAATAAATCTGCTTTTAGGAGACTGTGGTAGCTTAATAGGTCTATCTTCACTAGCAACCTGCCATTTGATATCAGGGAATGATGCATCATTGTAAGGGTCCTTGTCACTCCAATGTAAGGCCATATGAAGGTTAGAGGGCATGCAACCTTTTCGTTTGCACTGTCTAAATGAATAAATTAGATCGGATCATCTAGGTGAATTGACAAAACCTTTAGGGAGCTGGTTCATATATCTGAGTTTAGTTATTTCATTGAGCAGTTCCAAGTCGCGAAATTCCCTGTGCAATGTGCCACTCGCTTTGCCTTGTATTTTGTTAGCATTAAAACCCTCGGATGATGAGCGTTCCTGCAACCATAGCGCTGTGGGATAGTGCAGTGTAGTAGGCTTGGTGTGATTGACACTTGGTTAAGTCTACTGGATTGTAAGGTCTAGTTTTTCCTTGACTCGCATAATCCGTCATTGTGTAGTTTACCAATACCTCTACCTGTGATTGAAACAAAGACACACTGTCGTCGCTAGGGAGTCTACATTTTAAATGCACGCTTGTACGTACAATCAGAACTACATTAACGGGAAGTCCATTGATTTTTACTCTTTGCGGAGGATTGTTGAGTAGTACGAATAACGTATCCAGCATAATCTGTCCAGCCGATCCAATGCAACTTTTCCAACCATACACAAAACCTTCCTGTCCGTTGGTGATGCATAATTCTGTAGCCGCATTATTCTTGATTATAACAGGCAAGCCTACACACAACGACAGCTTTCCCGTGACTTGAACACTGCAAGATGACGGTGGTTGGTCCCACAACGCACATTATATAGTTGGAGGAAATCTCATGGTTTCTTTAGAGCGCATGTAACTGGATGAATGGGTTTTTGTTTCATTGCCATCTCTGGAAGACGGACTATCTTCGCTGTAGAAATGCACTAGTTCCTGACGGGTCTCAATTGCGAATTGAGTACTTCCTATAATGTTAATAGCATCTTTGTCCACATTTTGTGCGGTGATTATAGAAACGTTTCTGAACTGTTTGTCGGATATAGACGGGCAACTATTAGAGATGGCCAATGACCTGCTCCTAAGAAATTTAATGTCTTCTTTGGTGCATGCTCTATACCTCATGTTTTCGAGTGCAGTGTGCAAAGCCACGTCCTCCGCAGACCAAGTTTTCTGCCTCATGTTTTTACGCAATATGACAATGGTTGTTACCTGATGCCATACAGCCTTGCCTATGGCAGACTCCTGATCCTTCAACATTTTGGTATTTAAACCTACAGTTCTACTATATAATGCTGATCCTTCGTGCCCAGCGACAGGGGGCAACTGAGCAAAATCACCTGCAAATACCATGTTCATACCACCAAAAGGGATATTTAGTCTACCGGACAGCTGAGCCAGTCTTGCAGATATCTTATACAAGTCTCGACACAATAACATAGATACTTCATCGAAAAACATGTAATCGACACCTAGTAGATGAGTTTTAATTTGAGGGAGTTGTTTCTTCGACACACCAACCATGTCGTTAATGCTGAACATCGAATGATATGTTGAACCACCTATAAGTGATGCAGCAGTGCCCGTAGGTGCAACCACAGCCAGACGATATGCCTCTCCTCTAGCTTCAAAATACTTGATGAGGGCTCAGAGCACCTGGGTTTTTCCGGTGCCCCCCATTCCTCCCATATACAATTTAAGTTGCTCAGGCATATACGACGTTGCGTGATTAGCCACAATGCGGAACACTCTTAGCTGTTCTTTGTTCAGCCCGTAGTCTGAGGATATAATAGCGATAGTAGGTTCCCATTTATCATCCACATATATTTTCTGAAGATACTTCCGATCTACTACGTCGACATGTCCTGGTAGTTCTGGTACGCTGCCTGGCAACTTACCACTGCATGCAGGTATGCTGGAATGTTGGCTCTTCAGCACCTCATCCCGCTTCGCTGTAACAACAGCTTTCCAGTAAGTCAAATTTATAGGTTCAACGGCGTCAATTTGAGGAAACACCTGGTCCACTATAGGATCTCTCCACCCAAGATCTGCCATAGTTGCTGACATTTGCAGCATATCAGATCTATGTTTTAATTCTTTCTTGCCAAATACAGCGGATGTTTCTTCATCAACACCTGCAATTACATCGTCCATATCCTCGAAGTTTTCAGTTTTGTCCCGCTGCATCATGTCAGATAGTTCGTCTCTGGTCAGCGTTGAATTAGTAAGACATACACCTCCACTCTTCAGCTGAGCATAAAAGTTGTCGGCCGCATCCAAGCACTCATATCGTATATTCATGTTCTTGAGCAATGTGAGTTGACGCTTATTGAAGGATGTAGATTCGCCGCATCCAAGCACTCATATCGTATATTCATGTTCTTGAGCAATGTGAGTTGACGCTTATTGAAGGATGTAGATTCAAAAGCTGAATCCCACATTTCTCCAGTATTTTTAAGGTCATGTCCTGTACGCCAAGGTTTGAAAAGCGTTAACATGGTCGCACAATAGTACTCTCTATCCCCTTGATCCTTCCTAGGTAAATTTCTGCCTACTAAATTAGGGACACACCTACATAAGGGAGGATACACATAAGTACCATGAGTATCGGAAAGCGGATGACGAGTTGAGAATTTAACAACCACCGACCCCTGCATATTTTTCGTTCCACCAATGGATATATCGTCATCATTGACCAATATATTACGTGTTCTGTTGGTCAATTTGACTCTCTTACATCTTGACGACCACTCGTACAAAGTCATTCGGTCCAACTCCGGCCCTCTGAAAATATAATCAAATACAGGTGATAGCCCTATGACGACCACTCGTACAAAGTCATTCGGTCCAACTCCGGCCCTCTGAAAATATAATCAAATACAGGTGATAGCCCTATCACTCGTCCTCGTTTCTTAATTATCACTGACCCCTGCATATTTTTTGTTCCACCAATGGATATATCGTCATCATTGACCAATATATTACATGTTCTGTTGGTCAATTTGACTCTCTTACACCTTGACAACTCGTACAAAGTCATTCGGTCCAACTCCGGCCCTCTGAAAATATAATCAAATACGGGTGATAGCCCTATCACTTGTCCTGCAAACCTATTGGAAAACTTGTCACATAACTGGTCAGCAGCATAGTCTGCCCAAGGACATCTGGCCTCTCGAACGAAAGCAGGCCAATACAAATTCAAGAAATTATGGTCAGTATAATGATCAGGATTGCCTAATAGATACATGCAAATCATTGGCGATCCCATTTCTGTTTTAGCGCTAAGAACATTGGCTATCTTGGTCATTAGTGTGCGGGCTTTCTCTTGATGATTAAGTGGACCGTTTAGTATATCTGCATGTTTAGTGAATATCAATGCAACTGCCTCAAACGCAGTACATGTTTTGAGGGTGGGCTTTGTCACATATTTTAGTGACGTACAACAACACAGTCTTGATGGCTGTCCCAGAGCAGAGGCTTGTTATGTCGGTATTGCATCAAAACAGGTAAGTGAGAGGACTTGTAAATGTATTGAGTCACAGTTCCGTCTTCCGCTTGTTATGTCGGTATTGCATCAAAACAGGTAAGTGAGAGGACTTGTAAATGTATTGAGTCACAGTTCCGTCTTCCACATGTTCAAAGCACCAGTCGTCGGATCAACTTTTGTGTGAGTGTACAAAGGACGAGGGAATCTTGCTCTACATTTACTCCACGGGTTATCAAGACATCCTTTGTGTTCCTTGTTTTTTTTCTGTATGCCATTTTTGTCCTTAGTGGAAGTACATGTATGTATGTTTGATCGGTACAGCAGATCGTCCACCATATGACAAAAGCAATCCCACCATCCTGCTGCATTATCACATGCTGCGCACGAAAGCATTCTTCTTTGCAAGGAAGGGACAGCTGTTCCAGAAGCGACCTAGTAGGATCCGTATATCCTGAGGTAGCTTTATTTAACAATATCTGCTTTTCGACGTCTTCCAGTGTTCCAGTCAAGAAATCGCCTTGATGTACTGATTCTAGATATTCCACGATAGCCTTTTGAAACTCCGATGACGAGTCCATGATTTTTTCTCTTACTTCATCCGGAGTGAACCCTCCTCAAATCCACAAAAGCATGTGTAAATGTAGGGTAAGCCTACCTTGTTGTTCCACGGTACCGTAGTATGCCGAAGTATGACTATACAATCCCGGGGTATCTGAGTCGGCTCCTAACATGTGTATTATGAACACGTTTATCATAAAATGAAAGAAACGTGCGCCGGCAACAGGATTATTGGATATAAGTCGGTAAGCATTGTCTGAAGTATAGGGGACAGATGGTGTGAAGGACGTCTTGCTATCTGCGTAATAAAGACATAGGATGTTTTACATCGGCAGGCAATAAGGTGATATACCAAGAAGGAGCACCTTTGCTTATGACCAGGGACCATATCTCATTCCACATGTGTTTTTTGGAAACAGCAGACCCTTCGACACCGCCAGAAATCACATCCAAGTCATCTATTACACGGAAACAACTTTTTTCATCCTCGGTAACCGGCTTAACTATATCACCAGCTGCCATTCTTTGTGAAAGGTCATAAAACATTTGGATTGACAGTTGTAAGATGGTCAGAAATGTCGTTAAAGTTTGCACGTTCTGTTGCTAGATAGCCTTCACTAGTAGCAGCCTTTACCTGTTCATGGCTGAAGGCAGCAAATGGGAATCCAGTATCTGTTTAAAAGCGTTTATCATGATACATAAGCAAATTGGCTTTATGTGCACGCACTGATATGCTGCACTTGTTACCGCCTATGCCACCTAGACCATAGGGGAACAGGCAAGGAAACATTTGTGGATACAAATCCAGGTCGCTGAATGTATTCTTGGGGTACGTAAAATGACCAATACACAGAGCTTTTCCATTAGACATCCAATGCTGCATTGCAAGTCCTTTAAGTTTGTCCGTAGTCTTGGCTGATAAAGCATCCCCGGTGAGGCCGTGGACAACAAAGGGGCAGTCACCCATGTGGACACCAGAATCTTTATTATCTTCATGTACCGGCGGGTCTATTGTACCAGCCTCATCAGCACTTTGGCGATGAACAACAGACACAGAAGGAACATCTTCAGGATATTCCTCTAAATTGCTGTATGATATTTCCAGATTGCTATATGAAGAATGGTTAAGTTTAAGCCATTCTAACGCACGCTGAACATTCCTTCTGCTCACGAGCAGAGGTAGCCTCTGTAACTCCTTAGCAGATGGCTTGCAAGGACCAGAAAATAAAATAGCAATCACATCATCATGGTCGGTTACAGGAGGTAGAAGTACTTGATATACCTTCTGAATAGGCAATTTGAAAGAAAGAAGATGCGCCTTCATCTTGCTCAGACCGGAGGCTGACACATGAGCGTAACACAAGGACTTTCTCACTCTAGCAACTAATATCTGTTCAATCCAATTAAGGCGTTTTAACACGTCAGGTATAGGGCCAATCCAAAAACCATTGGCTAGCGCGTTTTTTGGAACCATCCCATTGAATAATTGCTGTCTGCATGGTTGACAAACGTGTTTACATGAGTGATCAATTACTGGTCCTCTCAGCTCTCTGATACGATCTGTATCGGACAATCGTTCTATTCTGGTGACTCCTGGAACGCAGAGTATGTCTAGATAACCTTTCACACTCTTGAGAGTATTCATATTGGCTACAGGATGTAGGAGACCACATACCGCACAGCCTGCTTCCTCCATGTATCTATGTCCTGTACCAGAACAAAAATTTCCTACGACCTCCATGGTTCGCGTTTTACTAAGAGGATGTGGCAGAAATACCACGCTTTCATCTGGATCTGGATATTCTTGTTCAAGAGGTACGGCGATGCCTTGTTCAATGCACGTTGATTTACAGGTATGTCTATGGGTACCGTGATGACAAGGATATGATCAGCTCTGTTTACATGTGCGACGGGCAATTGCCCGCCTTGCTGCATCTTTGGTTCGTTTATCTGGTTCAGCCCATAATACCGTAGTGTTGATGACACACGATGGGCAACTGTGACCATCGAACTTTGAGGACAATTCTTCCTTCCTTATAGAAGTACTCATACTGATGCCGTGCATGCGGGCAACCAGACAGATATTTTTTATAGACAAGTGGTCGACTATCTCTCGTACAGGTATTTGCACGTGCACAAAGCCTTTTGTCACGGGATATGACGCAAGACCGCTGGCATCTACATGATCAACATATTTGAACACTTGTCCCACCAGGACGTGCTCATGACTGGCAGACACATGCGGACTAACTGCCTCTACAGGAAATGAATAAAACTTGGTGCCACCAAAGTGAATAACGTGACACGGGGTGTCTTTCTTCGAGTAGTGCAGTGTACGAACATGGGGTTGTAAGCCTAACGATGGACATAATACATTATACGTGTAGAGATGACGCACACACTCCATAGTAAGAATAACGTGTTTGATCGCAAGTACATAAACAAGGGACGGCCAGCCGTCAGGAAGGTCAACATCCTCTTCGATTAAATGTACTATTACTGCAGCATTACATGGGCCGTATTTTACAGCAAATTGAAATATACCGGTGCCGGACACACAGTCCCTCAGAGAAACAGCGAAATTGTGCCATAAGACGTGTCCTCTGGTTGACAGAACTCGTAAAGCACGACACATTCTCGCAGTGTGCATACTGGTCCAAAACCGGCAAACATGTATCCAAGAGTATAGCAAATTGTATATGTCAATGTAACTATGAGGAGACCGTTGAATGTACACTCATTCATCCGGATAAATAAACTGTCGTTTAATTGACACAATGTATAGATCGATACGCAAACACTGAAAGGTGTCTGAATACGTATAGCCACAAACGCATGTAACATAACAGGGCATCGTAAGAGTGGTGCTGGTTTACCGCAGCATAATCACATTGGATGATATGGTGGATGCGTAAACCTTTGAGAGGTGCAGAGCCACCATTAGCAAGTCGCATGCATGATACATCACGTTCCGAATGCATGCAAGTTGCGTTTGAAATATTGTGTACCACGTAGAGCAGTTCAACAGTCTTTTCATTGGTTAAAAAGTGTCTAATCGCATTCAGTTAAGTGTATATATGAAACATCGAAGTACAGGGTATAACTGACCTGATATTATATGCATTTGCATATATAACAAGGGCGTATAAACCGCATGCGATGAGCAGATAGACTCTAGCCCATCGCTTGACAAAAAAGGTGGTGAAGCGCATACCAATAATCATTGAAGCATAGGAGGTTAGTATTTGTTACATAAGCGTCAGTATAGATGACCCTTTGGTAAGACCCGTTATTAAGGGTTACATAAGCATATGGATAGACGACCAGTAAATATTCAGCCCACACAGTATTTAAGGTTTACGATGTTACATAGTGTTATATACCTACACAAAAAGACTGATTATGGAAATATCAACAGACATACGCCAGTGTACACTGCGAAACAATATATTTAACACCTATATAATACAATGATAAGGTTGAGTATATCAAATATACATAATACCAACGCCAAGCCAACAATATAGCAACGAGGAGAGATAAGTTAGCAGGAAACTTAAAGGCACATGTACGTTGTGTTTAAGCTAGGATACGTCCACCTAATTACCGTATACTTAACTACCAGGCTTATGTAGTGAACATGCTTATCTATACATATAACAATAATAAATATATTAGTGCGACATTAAACGGGTAAGCTACAACAGCTCATATGTCAGTTTACACTATTCGAGGGTTGAGGGGACAATTATATTACTTTGTAGGTGCAATACAGCAACGTAATATCGGACAAGACAAATACTTATATATTAATATGTTATACACACATACATATTATATACTATGCCCTACGGCACAGTCGACAGGTCACAAGGGGCACATTACTTTTATGATAGCTGAGGCCTGCCGTTTCAGTATCCTGTGACAAAAGAGTGACGAACCTCAAATTGTCGCTGAGAAGGGACTCAATATTTTCTGCATATGCATATTTTTCTTCAGGTGAACCTCGTATATCTCACAATACAGAGTTCAGGATACATCACAACACATAATTCAGGAACAGCAAGATTTTACACATGATAGGGCTATAATAGTTACTACATCAGGAATATTATGGTTTCAGGGGTCGGAAGATGCAATTCTAGGACGGACTACAATGGTTAAATGAATAAGCACATGATAATACGGATGTGTTACTACAATAAATACATACCTTGGCAATGAGTGTGTTCTGAAGCAGTCGAAGACGGACGACCTCATTTGCAGATATTTCGATCAGATACTGTAGTCGAACAATGATCAGCTGGCAAAACAGTTTCCTCTGTCAAGGGTTTGTGGCCCGAATGCTGATGCGAATACGGTTCATCTACAGTGTCATTAAGAGGCTCGAAGTCATCATCAAAATCATCTCCATCGCTGTATACAAGGGTTTTGTAAACATCATTGTCCTTAGGATTGTTCCAATCTAGGCGAGGTGATATGTGCGATAGAGAGTACCCAAGTTCAGATGCTGTTTTCTTATCACCATAAACCAAACCATCGAGATAAGGACAATCTATTATATATAACTGAATAAACCAGTAATAAGAGAATAATGACAACCCTGTAGTGCACCGTATGCATCACAAGTAGACTTCTCTATAGTGTATGACGGGCCGTTCCAATAAAACGATCGGTCAGAAGAACTGGCTGTCATGGTTTTGAAATAATCCCATGCAGGCCCGCTGCGTATACATTTGCAAACTGCTGTCCGTCAGAAGAACTGGCTGTCATGGTTTTGAAATAATCCCATGCAGGCCCGCTGCGTATACATTTGCAAACTGCTGTCCAAACCAAAGAGGTACCCAGCCCTTCAACCTCACCTTGTATTCCCGACGCACAAGCGGCTCTCTTAAGTAGAACAAGCATATGAGCATGACGAGCCAAAAACACAGAGTAAATGGTCTGGAAGACGCACAAGCGGCTCTCTTAAGTAGAACAAGCATATGAGCATGACGAGCCAAAAACACAGAGTAAATGGTCTGGAACGTGTCGTAACCATTTGAAGAATCACCAGGCCTGCGAAAGGTATGACGAAGGAAGTACCAGTACACGATTTTGCGGGCCCTCAAGTGGTTTTTGATAGACGACTCAAAGGCGTGAACATCTGTATTAAACAGGTAGTTCCAATTTATAAGAGCACTATGCAATTCGAAATAATTGCACATCAAGAAAATAGACAGTGCGCCTTCCCAGGTATCCCAATCCGGCACGTGCTGATACTCCCGGTCTACAAGAAATTAAATATTTTAAGAAATAAGTAATTAAATTAAATTGACTAAAAATTAGAAAGCAACATTGTGATGCTTACCTAGGTCGCCCTCAAAAAGTTTCTTTGTATACCGGTAGTAATGCGCGAGCATGCGGACCAGTATAGAATGAGAAGCCGTTCCGTGATCAGCATTTGCGAAGGTTTGACTACCCACGAAATGATGATATATCCCAATAACGGAATCAGCGAGAGTGGTCGCAAGATAATAATGACCTCCAATACATATGGAAGGAACCGGTGTCACGACACAAAGTGGCACGTTAGGGCGCACGATACTATGGGATCAGTCATATATTATATACAGCAACATAAGGGCACCACTCACAAAACATCACCAGGTTCCAATACAACCACTTCGGTATCCCACAAGTCAGCGTTCGCCTCATACATTACGTATTTCTCCATAAAAATAGAGACGGTAGCGAAATCCTCGAAAGACCTGGACTTCGGTCGTGCAATATACAGTAACTTGAAGCCCGTTTCCACCTGTAAGAAAGTACCATACCCGTTAGAACCAATGTGCCAGTAATGGTGGGCAGATCCGGTCGATGCTATTGCCCACCGCATGTCAGATATCGGATAATTGTCAGAGGAGTCGCAATACAAGTATTGCCCATTTACTTGCGACCATGCGAACCAATCACCTGACATGGACAAGACAGGAAATGGATCTCGTACTGCAGGCATATCAAGAGCGCTCAGAGCCCGCAGTTCTGCAGACAAAACAGCAGTGAACACGTCGATCAGGGAACCTCTACGTGTACGTTGAGTATCTAGCGATGTGAAATCTATCATATGTAAGTATATGTAATGAAAGGCAGGAACACATAAACAGGCGTACGTTGAGTATCTAGCGATGTGAAATCTATCATATGTAAGTATATGTAATGAAAGGCAGGAACACATAAACAGGCATACCATGAATAGTGGTAACACTGTATATGTTGCAGACGGATGCCAGTGTTGCACTGGTAAATCCATTGTCTACATGGTTGATGCCTTTGATCAATACGGCAGCATGGTCGGTCAGATATTTAGATATGCTGGTATTAGTGGGGTCCGTCAATTCATCCATAGAAGCAATCTTGACAAACATTGGTCTAGTCGACCCCCTAACGACCGAGTCGTGAAGTGAGTAAAACCATTGTAAATCCTCTTTTAATTGTAGGGTGTCCAGCAGCAGTTATGGAAACAGATTATAGTACTTACATGGAACTTGGGAGTAAACCGATATGCGCGGTTCGTACCATGAATTTCATACTCAACAACTCAACAGGACGTTCACCAGTCACAAATACAATGTCATCAGATACATCGACATCAGACTCGTCAAACTCCAAGTCCTGAAGTCATACGTCATACAGTGAAATAACAAAGTAATCACATTCAACGGGTTACGTACAGTAATGTCAAGAGTCAAATCAATGAGGACACGAGGAACATGTTTGATAGGCCGTGTCCTGTCGATACCGTCACCATGCGTACCTTCGACGGTTTTGGCAGTCTTGCACGCTCGTCTTTTCCTTTTGGGAGAAGGAATAGACGGCCGATTACTTGGTTTATCAGATCTTCGCAACTGCATTTCCGATACATTACTTTTGGGAACCGAAACCGCAGTTTCTTCATCCGATGGAGGATTGAGGTTGTTGGAGGATGACGGATTGATGTCAGGGATATCGAGTATGGTTTGCTCATCATTGATATTGTCACCTCTACCAAGTGAATATCTTCTATCAATATAGACATTGGTGGGCCCATCAGAAGGAGAATCATCCTGATCGTTTAAAGAATACGGAGGAGGAGACACAAAAGATAGACGTCTGTCTGCCGCATCACGCCCACCAGGTTGTCCAGTTTTCTTTGTCGACTTGCTCAGATTTTTACTGCCAGCATGGACATCGTCGTTGAACAGATTGTCGGTAGTATCTCGTAAAGGTGACATATGTGTTCTACGAGTATCGCAAGAATTGTCATCATCGATAGGTTGACGATACAGATTGCTACCAGCAGATTGAGAAGGATACACATTTTTATCACGAAGCCCGTCGTTGTCGAACTCGTTATCATTCGTAATTCCAGATGAACGGGAATCGTTGAGCACAGTGATGTTGGTACCGTAGGCGCTTCCGGATGGTGAGGGCAGGGGTAAAGAATTGTCAGGAAAAGGCAAAACATCAGAATATACCACTATATCGAGCGCATCAATTACAGGATAGCAGGGACGCTCGAAGACCTGTTCACGAGGTTCAGCCAATGAGGCACGGCATCCCTCACAACCCCCTCCAGATGTTGAAATGCAGATCTGAGTTCCTGTAGGAGGTTCCCCCCCAGAGCTGCAGAAAACAACACCTTCCACAACGCCCGATCCGCTTCCACTACAGCAGTAGGTTGTTCTAGCTCCCCCCCAGAGCTGCAGAAAACAACACCTTCCACAACGCCCGATCCGCTTCCACTACAGCAGTAGGTTGTTCTAGCCCTCCTATGTGATTCCATAGCTAACACATTAACGATACATTTAACTATCAATATGGCGTGCGAAAGAACAATCACACCTTAAACACTGTATCCTTTGCGCCAACTTCATTATACTCGCAAGGATTGAGTAACATGAGAGGCGATATGGCCAACGCGATATACAAAGAATTATGAAGAACAGTTGGGCGACCTTGAGGAGCTGAACCGTGAACTTGGCGAATATGCACGAGCCCAGATTGGTCATTTTCTGATCTGCAGTATCAAACTCTAAAATGTAAATAACAACTAAACCGAATGGTACTATGCCCTACCACGCAGTCGGCAGGCCCCCCCAGTCGGCACCCTCTGATGTCTTTGAAATTTCCATTGTTTTCTCTTTCTTTTTTTGACATAATTGTATGTATTTGTTGCTTAAAGATGATAGAAGTTGAATGGGACAGAGATATGGAGAATTCATTGAGTCCCTTCTCAATGCCGACTTGGAGGTTTGTCACTCTCTTGTCACGTTGCCGAAGCAGGCAATCAAGTTAATTTGATGCCAAAACGCCAATTGTGAGGATTCGAAGATACAGGCTGAGCGGAGCCTCAATTTGTCATCAAGGGTACCTGTGACAATTTGTGACCTGCCGACTAGGGGGGCCTGCCGACTGCGTAGTAGGGCATAGTATCGTACCCGGAAACTATCATACTCTCGATGGACTCGATGTCCGTAGGCAGAAATAAATTTCCCTTATACGAGCACTGATATTTTCAGCATTAACAATACACGTACAATATAAATATCAACATACCTTAAGAAGACATCCCAAATGCAGGGCCGCAGAGGTCAAGTTGATGAGTGTAGTGACAACATTTTCTTTGCCAACGTGCTGAGCGAGACTTGAGTACAAATGAATCAAGGGTCCGCCTTCTGACGAATAATACGCGGAAGAGTCAAATTGTTTATCTCTACAAGCCTTGGATCGAAGTGCACGTATATGAGAGTTTAGGGCGTTGTGGGATCTCTCCAGTAGAGCAGGAATATTATTAAGGCTTCCCATAGGCTAGATAATACATAAAATATCGTGCTTGACCAATTGATAAAAGGCAATAGAAACAATGACACGTACTGCTTTGTAGTTGTCAACTATGGGACCAGATGAAGAGGGTCTCCGAATAGCCCCCCCATTCATCATCTCAAATACGTCCACAACACGATAGGCCATGAGAATCCAAAATCAAGCATCCGTCAGGTTCTTTTCAGCTATCGTGGGCACATCATCTCCCACCATAAAAGCGCGAAACAGAGAATACTGATCATCCTTGTGGGCAGGAGAAAATGTAGCTTCCTCTGTAATTATACAGCTAACAAGTTGCTACAAACACGATATCAGCATGTAATTATAGGATCATCAACAATAAATGAGTCGACAACGTTGACTCACGTGGATTGCCGTGTCTCGTCCATAGCGGGTAGCAAGATCTCTGTCCGATAGCAGCGCATCAGTGAACCAGGAACAGGATGGATTGCCGTGTCTCGTCCATAGCGGGTAGCAAGATCTCTGTCCGATAGCAGCGCATCAGTGAACCAGGAACAGGATGCAAAAGCCTCGTTTAATAAGCGAGGATGAGGGAAAGTCACAGACATATAATGAAAATATCAGAAAGTACGTGTGTGTGTGGAGAGGGCAGGAGGGAGTACAAGATGGAGGTTTGGAGGTGTTAACTCGCCACCTATATATATATGTATAAAATAAAAATCATAATTTTCAGTAAATAAAAATATATATGTAATAGCGGCCCATATTTAGTTTGACATCGGAGTAACTAGGTACGAATTTGAATAACAAAGATTAGTCATACAAACCAGACACAACCTTTAGCAAGTAAAACCATCAAACAGTAAGTACGCGCTATAATATCAACAAATATGAAGGTCATACCGATTTAGTTTTATATGTCCATAACACTCTTACATGAGTCCGCCGGCAAATTGAAAACAATATCAATTCGGTACATCACACCATATTTTGTAGTCAAACACAGTGATGTACGCAGAAATAGGGCAAATTGAAAACAATATCAATTCGGTACATCACACCATATTTTGTAGTCAAACACAGTGATGTACGCAGAAATAGTATGACGTAGTCCAGCAAAGCAAAAAAATCAAGGTATCAGAACGCGGCAAACAACAAAATCAAGCTTGTACCGACAGGCGCGGAAAAATAAAGGAACTATACGCGGTCCACGTGACAGCAATCAGATTACTTCTTTATTTTTACCTTTCCCCTTGGGTAGCCCAGCAGAACGAGTCGGCTTAGAGGTAGCACCACGAGTTGTGGCCAATGCCGATATACCAACACCAGATCAGGGAGAAGCAGTCAATCCAGCGATGCAAGACGTCTTGGCGCTGGCACTACAGTGTTTGGAGGGTATACCACCCACAGAACCAGAAGAAGAAATAGCTTTTGACCCTCCCGGAGCACCAGATGCAGGCCCTTCAAGACCACTGGGTTTCATCAAGGATGCCATGCACCTGGTGCCTGCACCACCAACCACAACAAGATCAGGGGTGTGAAGAACCATGACGAACTTGATGTTAGTAGAAAGGAACCTAAAAATAAGTAAATAAATAACCAATAAGAATATCGTAACAAATAGTGAACGTACACTGAAGAGGAACCTTCAAACCATCCAGCTGTGTAACCCATGGCAATGACGGACCCCTCGGGAACATTGGACATGTTACCATTGTATGAGCGCCAACTAGCAATAGCATTGAAGTCAGCAGCCGAAAATCGAAAGGCAGGTCCAGTTTCCGAACAACCATCGTATACAGGCACTGGAAATAAATAAATAGAGAAGTTGAATAATGACACGGAAGACACACCAGTCGATTCATAATTTATTACCGCTTCCATAGAATTCTTGAATTTCGGAGTCGGTACAATAGGAGCAGATTTTACAGAAAACATAGAATCATCTGTAAGTACAGGAGGCTTCGAAAGGACAGGCACTGAGTAGCCACCCGCTACAAAATGATGTCAACATAAAGGTATGCTACACGCAAGTTGAAAATTTACAGTTTTTGAAGGACATGCTCTTCTCTTTGCCTCTGGTTACAAAGGCCATCCCATAGCTTGAATAAGAGCCCATGGGATCAGAACGCAAACCCAACGCATTTCCAACATTGGCCATAGAACGTAGGAATTCTTGCTGGAATGGCACAATCATCAAACATTTCTGTTTATAAGGGGATGAGAAACTGCTGACTTCTACGCCGGAATCAAAGAGATGAGAAGCAGATACGACGCCGAACATGACATCGATGCAAAAGGCATTACCTCCATGGTTTAAAGCAAGGTGACGAGATTTGGCAGTAAGATTATCAGGATGTATGTGAGCTGAATGCACATATAAGCCATGTTCGACCCACAATAGGCCTCGAATCAAAGATCTATACATGTGTGTAACAACGATGCACATGAACAAGATAACATAAGCACTTACTCTGCATTTTCTTTGGTCATCTTTGATATCACGGCTGATATACGTGCAAATTGCACTGATCCGTCACTGATTTGTTTATCATATCCATATGGTATGATATTAAACACGTGGCTGTGCGAAAAATATGTCAATAAAGAGAAACAGACCGGTACATATTGCGATGCGGATACTATAAACAGACATACAGAAGATAAGGAAGCATACTGTATGTAGAAGAGAACATAGGATCCTGTACGTCTGGCTGCATAATCAGAGAATTAGTAACCATAACAGTCGGATCAGTAGCACTGTCAAATCTAACAAAAAAAAAAAAAATCAAAATACAGAAATCAATCAAACAAATAGTAAGACGCTACTCTTTGATATCATAGTGTTCACCAACATTGAGAGGATCATCGTGTTTAGTATTGACGCCATGTACATAAGTACTGGCATCTTCCATAACATGACAATCTTCGTTATCATCAGCACACTCTTGTTTGTCGGCGGGGGCAGCAAACACCAAAGATTCGTTATCAGAATTGACACATGCAATCGGCGCACTGTCTGAGAAAACTAAGTCTGCCATATCAGCTTCATCATCGGGTAATTCCAATGACTCAAAGCTACTCCTGTCAACTCCGTCGTCAGATGCGTCTTTATCAATAATAGGTTCACTAGTGGCATATAATTCGTCGTCCAATGAATGGGCAGGCAGTTTATGAACACAAGATGTACCGGTACCACAAATAAGAATAAAAATAAAAGACACAACACATGAGCAGTATTTACAATAAAATTGAAAATAAAATACTGACACTTCCAGCAAACCGTCGCTTTCTGCAAGAGATATGATGCTATTTCTGTTATCCGGGGAATTGTCAGACACCGAGTTATTGTCTGAATCAGCCTTCATGTTGGGAAGGATACGTGTGGTCGATTTTGTGACCCCTGCAACCTGAGGTTTATCTGAAAGGGTGCGACTGCGCCTATGTTGGGAAGGATACGTGTGGTCGATTTTGTGACCCCTGCAACCTGAGGTTTATCTGAAAGGGTGTGACTGCGCCTGAAGATATACAAGAAACAACATTTTTAGGTGGGTCATACTACAAATAGTGTAATCTGACTAACATAGTTTGCCCAGTCAGAGTGGACAGTGTATCACCTGTACCGGCCGAAAGCTTCTCCAAGGCACGTCTAAATAAACAGTATGCAGTCAACCGAAGGTCAATAACATAACATTAGTATGCACATAACCGGGGACTCAACGCTTGAAGGGCCACCAGCCCTCTTCTTCTTTGGCGAAGGCATACAGGGCATACTATCACTACAAATGATAAGCAATCATTGACATCAACACGATATACAAGGATGTACACATCACGGGTGACACCAATTTTGCACTTGACTGAAGAGGAAGATGCAGAATCAGCGTCGACAGGCGAGTTGCCGGCTAACACAGCTGCAAATATACTGATAGCACATGTCAAGGTCATACATATGAACAATTACATAATGCACGCGTCCAATTGGTCTGCATTCCTTAGTCAAATATATCAGTATAATAATGAGACGTAGGCAGGTAGATATAAATTTACAAAGCTTGCAGCTGTTCGTACAAAGGACGCATCATATCTTCTGGTTTATCTGTGGATTTCTTTGATTTTTTGCATGGAGGCATGGTAGTACCAAGTATAACGATGTATAAACAAAAATAGGGACAGATAGATAAAGCAAAAGATTTGAGGATAAGGAAGCCTGCAGCACGCAGGTTTTATGGTATTCCAGCAGAGTAATGGACACGTAAACGTCAAAAGCAACGAGGGTCGAATAAACCAAATATATTAGCACGAGTACCCATGGTTGCCCGATAAACTGAATATACAAGCCAAATATAGGGTAAAAAACGTTTAAAACAAATAGAAAAAAAAAAATAAAATAAAATAACACGGAGTTAATGATGGGTTAGAAGCTTTGAGCCAGCCATTTGGGAGACAGATAAAGAACCATTAATACACGCTTAGACAAATAAATCAATACACATCGAATAACAACGCCTGCGTAAGAAACCGCCACTTTACACAAGCTCTACATGCGCCAGACCGGCAAGTCTGGACATAGAAAGGCGAAAAGGCAGAAACATTCAGATACTACGAGAAATGTAGCCATAACGGTGTAAGAAGTAAGGGATACCAATAGGCAAGCCAAATTGTCAATTTGAATTAGCCTTGTTCAATCCTGTAATAATAACAGAGTAATACATAGGTAATATGTAGGTAAGCCAATCAGTCAGTTTGAATTAACCTATTTCAATCCTAAAAGATGCTAGAAGCAAAGTAACCCACTCAGTATCCAGGGAACAGACAACCTATAAGCCAAAATCAAATAAAATGATACAGCAGAATAAATATATTGATGCAGAAATGTACATGCTTCGAACTAAAAGGAAAAGAACACAGTCCTGTGGGACGGGAGAATATATGGGAAAGAAGTTGTCTGTGAGACGGTTGGATGATTAGCATATAGGGAGATCCAATAAATTGGATAGATCTTATCGTTTCCAAACGTGTTGAATAAGAGAGATAAAATATGTCCAAATCGCTAAGAAGCCAGACAGACAGTTGACCCATAAACGTTGTCTGATCAGACCAATGCAACGCGACATGAGAATAAGAAGCCATACAGATAGTTGATCCTGAAAAGTTGCTTATAATAGATGGCTGCAACGTGACACGAGACAGTATCAGCTCACTAGACATTCTGTAGCCTATCTTATCATCACATACACATATAAAAAAATGGACAACGAGTACGACGAAAGCAATGCAAGTGTGTACTGAATGAAGCCTTTTAGAATTATAAAAAGATATTTAAACGGACATTAACATAGGAAGTACCTTGGAACGACATGTCAAGTATGACAAGCATAGAGGGGAAGCACGACTTCATGACATTCTTCAGGTGAAATAAAAATATATATGTATCGCATCCACACATAAAGTTAATGTCTTGTGAAGAACCCAGAATGGAAAAGTACGGTAGTTGTACGGCAGTATGAAAGCCCAAAAATATGGAGAATCCTACTAGCAGACCAGGACGGCAAGGTGACAAACAAGGAAGCAATATACACGGTGTACAGTGCAATAGCAGACATAGATCTGCCCCCGTTTAAGATAGGAGGATCTATAAAGTGAGCGTTCAATGATGCTACACATATTGAAGATGGCTGATAGGGATGTAGTGAATTCAATCGGAAGTGTAAATACCTCAAACAGTCAATAAAACTGGACGGGCTTGGCACGCAGCAGTTTGACGACACCATGGCTGCGGCAAAAACAGTATACAAAGCATTTGACCAGGAGTTCAAAGAGGGCAAACTGGAAGAATGGTCGGAAAAAATGTCAGACGAAGGAAACAAGATATTGTACGCAAACAATAGGGTGTTTACACCCGCAAAGGACTCGGACAAATGAGAAGTTCACATTCCGTTTGAAAAGGATACTGACCCCAACGGATTGCTCAAAAAAATTGCATGAGGGGGATTCAAGAGAACATCAGACAATGTCGTCGAGTATGTGCAAGCAAGGATAACACTGGAAGGAGATAAAACGTAAGAATATACGGACAACGACCATAAAACATAGATGCTCACACAAATCAAAGGTTCAAGAGGATCAAACCGCAGACCTTCCAAATCGGTGATATAGTTGCGGCGCAGGTATCCTTTGCAGTCGTTCCATTGAGGGGAGGGAAGTACAAGATGTTAACAGTTTTGAGATCAATAACGCTGCTGGACAAAACATTTGCACTAGTGAGCGGCCATATAAACAATAAATGTATTCTTCTCACTCTGACAATTACCAAGAAGAGGAAGGGGCAACCGCTCAAATGCAAAGACTACAAGCCGGTGAAAAGGAAGCTCCGAACGTATGAAGACGACGGAGAACCCCAACAGAGGGCCGGCAAGGCGGTCAGTACCGGCAATTTCGAGCAACAAATGTTGAATTACATGAACATTGACGACTGATATCTTACGATGGCTTTGATACTACCTCTTGAGACATTTTTACCCAACGCGGTCCGTTATATTTTCACTGAGTTATCCTATTTCTCACATCTGGTCAATCGGTCGTCCCTGCTGAATTGTTCCGCAAGCTCTCATCGCTGTTCTCTCAGTGCCTTTTTATATTAATCCACATACCGAGCACCACATATACCACCGTCAATAGCGCTAACATACAATATACTACCGCCCACATCATATTGTGTCGTTTGTTTGTTTGTTTTTTTTTTGTATTTTTTCCCAGTTAATACAGTAAAAACTAAGTGCCATCATCAAAACAACATGTCGTAATAAGTGTCATTGCATCAAAATAATACATCAATTATATAATCGACCGTATGGACGAACGGTTTGGCAATACCTATCAAAGGGAATTATACGTATATATTATTATTGTTATTATTATTATTATTATCATTTTTTCTCCCTTAATGCTTGATCGATGAATTATCTAAGTACAATACCTTTATAAACCGCAGACCAAGAAAGATTAAATATGACATCGACGGATAAATAGTTATATCACCTCAAACAATACATGAAGATAAAAGCAATATTATACGTTTTAGATTCAATTAGATTGTTTCACACTTGAAAGAATGTAATAATATGGAATACATGTAGCAATCATGGAACTCATGGCTGTACAGCAATAGTATACTCGAACGATGCACAGCCACAATACCACGATTGGGATAAATAATTAAATACAGCCGTATGTCTACAATGCTATCTACTTCTGCTACATGGTAGCTAAGGACATATCGGGTAGGAAACACCTTGGTAGACCCACAGCTGAACAGTATAGGCATAACTAAAAGGGTGCAATTGAGGTAGTATCAAAAATCCAGTGAAGAAAGCTTGCCACCACTGTGAGCAAAATCCACTATTTACATAAAGGAATAGTTTGAAGGATAAGGCTATTATGGTAGAAAGGGCCTGTTAGGATGTGACTAAGCCAGCAAGCAATCGTTGGACACAACCCCTGGTGGCTGTATATCAGTCAAATATACGATTGATACACAGCCACTATATGCATGAAATTACACGCTATTACTATATTGACAATAAATAATTAAATATATAATATAAAATGTATGTTCATGATTATAGTGGCTGTGCAACAGCCACATATTCGAATGGTACACAGCCACAACGACAAATAGATCATATATTTATTCATTTATTTATTTATTTATTTACGAACAAGTGAATACTTCGGAGGAGGCCGACGTCCTATGCGCCTCTTCACCTGGGTGGCTGCATACCTGGGACCAAAACAATGTACTGGTTTCAGACAGCAATAACATACTCACAAAGAAATGCCATCACACACAGGTGTGATGATACATACAAACCCTAAGATGCCCTTTCGATTTTATGTAGCTGGCAAGCCACAACGCTGACTTAAGATGCGTCAGTAAATGAACAATGGTATTATAATACAATATTATGACTCACTAGATATTTGTATTAACCCTCTATCTCTCTCTCTCTCTCCTCCCCCCCCCCCATCCCCTCCCCCTCATTCAGACAAAATATAGTTATGCTCTAACCAATCATAATCAGCATCAAAATTGGCATTGGATGTATTATATATTACCTGCGTTGACCCCAGGGCACCTGTACCCAAAATATGGTTCAAGGCGGCCATGTCTTGTCGTTGAGGATAGTGAAACCAAAGTCACGCTTGCCGGCACCTGTACCCAAAATATGGTTCAAGGCGGCCATGTCTTGTCGTTGAGGATAGTGAAACCAAAGTCACGCTTGCCAATAATCGGCAGTCTATTTGGCGATCACGTTCCATGTGGATCCACTGATGCTGATCATCCGATGATCAGCAGTCTATTCGGCGATCACATTCTATGGGGATATGCTGAGCATCTTAGGATCGACTCTGTATGTGATCGGTGATCTATTGTACCATTTGAGGCTTTGGAACGACACACTGCATAGGTCTTACGCAACCTGCAAGGAGTCTAAGTGAGTAATGACATTCCCATCCATCCTTTACGTTCATTTTTTACGACCTTTATCTTGTATAAGCAGTGCATATGACATTCACAACACATGAAACAATAAATGACAAAGACGCACTTGAAAAGTTTAGTTAAAAATACATGAACTTTGCAGAGGATTCAAAACTATCTGTATGGACACAACACTCTTATCGTTACTTACGTACAAACTCGGGGTTTATTTTTATTTATTCATCTAAGCGATGTGGCGGTGGCTATGCATTCATAGCGGTAATAGAAGTAGAATCTTGATGCCATCATAACGAAAGGGTAGATAAGAAAAACATTTTGACCATCCATCCTTCTTTGACTATGTCGCGCCACTCTACTGCCATCATAACAAAAGGGTAGATAAGAAAAACATTTTGACCATCCATCCTTCTTTGACTATGTCGCGCCACTCTACCCCTAACCGTTCACCTACGCCACCCCAGCCTGGTGATAACTCTACTGCTTCATGGCTATGCTATGAGGAGCGCCGAGAAATATACAAGCGCCATCGGGATGAGCGGCAAATAGCAGCCCTTTTCCAGCAGCATAAGTAGTTTCCCAGCATGTCTGCGTACTTATCCGGCACGCCCACCCAGAGATGGCAGCCCGAAATATGGGTGCAAGTTCTTCGACACTGACATCCGACCCATTGGCACCAGAGAGGAGCACGCAGACAGCTGGTCTGAGCAGCTCAGTCCAATCAGCACCTGCTGCGAGCTTGTCAACGCATACTGAACAGCCTGTTCTTGGGCCCGGTCAGGTATGGCAAGTCCCGGCAACGAAGCGGATCCCTCAAGCCAATGTGACACTGGAGCAATTTGCTGCAGCCCAAAACTGGCACCGTGGCCCTCCCACCCTCAAGTGGTGTCAGAACAAGGGTCCTGTGAGTGTTCTCCTGGCCCTGTTGCACGTCCTAACCATCACCAGTGCTCGTTATGCTCACGTCAAGGTGAACCATGTGAATTCGAGGCACCAGTGGCAAAATCTCGCAGGGATAATTCCATGTGTGTTTCCTGTCAAGCCCTGTGATGACGCCCAAGGTTTGGTCAGTAACAAATGTAACTATAGTGTTACCGTGCCAAGAGCTTGCATTGGGTGCGCTAAAAGTGATGTAGGGAGTCCCAGGCAGGTTCCAGAGAACGCGCCTGTGAAAATGAGGGAAAGTTGGTAAGGGGGGTCGGCAAGTGTAAAGCGCTAAGGTAAAGCACCTATGAAAGAAGCGGTAAGTGAACACGGCAAGGTCAACGGCAAGAGCACGGTAAGCTTAGCGAAGTCTAAGCATCGATAATGCCTGCCGTAGTTGCAAGGCGCGAGTGTGTCGAGTGTTAGCAAGAGTCTGCAACTGCCAATGAGTTCGACGTTGCCGACCGTAAATGAGATCTTGAGCGTAAGGGAGACTGAAGTGAGGGGAGCAGGAAACTCTCATCTATTATTCAATTCTCTATGTACAAGTCGGTAAGTACTTTTATACTACAATGAGTTCACCGTCGCCAGTGACCAATGATGCCAAAGTGCGGTAAACTAGAAAATTTTATAGGGGTAGCTCCAACGATTTCAGATCCCTACCGTCCATTCAAGACCCTTAGCAGCCCCAGGCAGCAGATTGCAAAGCTAAACCATCAATCCATCACCCTTCTGTCTGTCAGAACACCTAAGCGATGTCAGGTGCCAGATCGAGGCGCTAAGCGGTGTCAGACGCCAAGGTCAAACACCAAGCTGTCCATCAGTTTTTGATAGATCATCAGGCTTCTCCCTAAATGCTGTCGTCAGTGACTGATGCCATCTGTCAGTTGTCATTCTGTCTGCTGTCAGCGCTATCACTGATCGGATCTGCTTCTTGCCATGTGCAGCCATCAAATATTGCCAAAATTGGTTAATTAGCGTGCGCTAAGGTATTCTGAGCCTGTGCCGTGTTGCCGTAGCCTGCCGTTGATGCGCTGATCCTGTATGGGTCCTATCACCGGCACGAGTGATGCTCCGTGGCTCAGGGATGGAAGGCAACTTGCATGCGCAAAGAACAGGGGTGGGACATGACCTGGATGCTGAGCCAGTTGGCTAGTGCATCCAGATCAAGGGCCGAGGAGTTGGGTGGGGCACAGGCTGGGAGTTCATCGAGAGGAAGGAAGGCAAAGGCGTCGACTACACAGCAGGATAAGGGGAAGCGCAGAGCATCACCTGCGTTGATGGAGGAAGCGCCGACGGATCGGCATGATAAGGGGAAGCGCAGAGCATCGCCGGAGCCATACTTTGGGGAGGCAAGGAATTCAGGTTCAATATTATTTAATCGCGCACACGGACATGTGAATACAAAGTCATCGAGTGCGGGTAATGTGCCCAGGTCAAAGGGCGAGGAGTCAAGTGGAGCGCGGCCTGAGGGTTCATTGAAGGATGTGGGGTCAGTTGAGGCGCAGACTGAGGGTTCGTCGCAAGAAGGAAGGGTGGAAGCGCCGTCTCCGCAACAGGACAAAGGGAAGCGCCGAGTTTCGACCGAGTCAGTGGAGATAATATGGTACAAGCATGCACAGAGGTCCCCAAGCTTGGACATGTCGGATATCCGTGAAATCCCCCTGATAACTGCCCAATCGTCTATTGATGAGGAAATGCGCCAGCAGTTGCAGGAGGCCCTGGCAAATGAGTACCGGGTAACCTTACAGCTGCACCACATGCGAGAGGATCTTCAGCAGGAACAATGCGCTCGGGAGGCCATGTGGGAAGAGAGGAATGCGGCTATTTGTGACAGGGACAGAGCATTTGGAGACAGGGATGCCGCTTTAGTGGCACGTGTGGCTATGGAAGACGAGTTGGCTGGTTTGCGAGCGCGAGTAGAGAATATCAAGAATCGAGGGTCAGACAATGCGGCACCTGGGGCGTCGGAGATAGAGGAGGTACAACAGGCAATACGGCAAGTGGAGGTGGCACAGCCACGTATTTTAAGGAGGAGGAACTGGCTGTTGAACGCGTTGGCATTGTCCCATGAAGATGTTATGCGTAAGTGACCCTATGTCCCATACCATATACCTGATACATCTTAACGCCCAGGATTGGTGCATGAGTACTGACTGTTATTGGATGGTAGTTCCTCGGCATTTGTCCTCATCCAGCAAGGGCTGCCCCAGCAGATCCCACCAGAGATTATGCAAGGAATCAATCAGTTGAGAGGTCTGTTAGCAGCACACCGACGCAGGAATGCAGTGACACCGGGAACTTGGATGGAAGTGGCAGTGGACGCTGGCCAGCCCATGCCAACATGGAATGAAATAATCACGATGTTGGTATCAACTTTAGAAGAAGAAATGACAAGAGCAGAGGCGGGTGAAGCCACAGTGATAGCAGCAATGACGGGCAGAGGGGCAGTGGCAACAGCAGCAATGGTTGAAGCGGTGATGGTCAAAGCAGAAACAGCAGCGACAATGACTGTGGGAGAGACAGAGGAGGAAGATGAGGTTGGGAGGAGGCCCCTGTCGTAATTTCTTGCTCGAAACCCTAAATGTTGTTCATTGTATATATCGTACTGTATATAGTTGAACGTTGTATATAGTGTACTACAGATGTAGATAGTGTACTACATTGGACTAACAGGCTATACATCAGGACGGTGTGATACTGACAATGTTTCATTGCTAATAATCAATTGTATTTAACAAGCCTACGTTATCACAATCAGAAACTTGAAGTATTAAACAGTGTAGGGGAATAAAAAAAAAAAAAAGGAGTGAAAAGGAAAACTGTTATGCCATTTCCAATGTATCAATTTCTGATAGAAAAAAGTCTTCAGACAGAGGAGATATGGCCTCAGTAGTGAAGTATTAATGTAATTATTAGCTGTACCGATACAAATGATTAATAAAGGGTCTTCTACTATTATTATGAAACCGTTCCACTAAAGACGTTTAATTTATAAGAGCTTTACTGACAATAGAGCAAAGATGACGTACCATAATGAGAATTGCGCCTAAGGCTCCAATAATGGTGGACACCGAACACCGCATAAACCCAGCAGCGTGTGTTTAGTCTTGATGTCCAGCTACAGGTATAGAATGTATATATAGATATTCTACTAACTACAATAAAAATAACTAGAAACAGAACGTTTAGTATGAGTGTTTCGATATGCATAAAGTGAACATACCTCTAGTTGAGCATGAAAATATTGGCCTTGACTATGCCCAGATCTACTTGATGAGGTATTGATACGTTGCCGCACTGCGCATTACATTGAGCAAGTTCGATTGTCAAGAACACTTCACGTACCAAATCCTTTCCACATGAAGTGAAATCAGGCTTGTTAGGCTTGCGGCGTACTATATGTTTGGCAACGATGAGCTTTGCGTTCCACTTGACCTCTTTCGGAGCATTCAAGTAAGTCCAAACTTCATCAAGCCATTGATTTTTGTGAGTATGGAATGCGGCAACGAGAATTCCTCGTCCATCAAAAGCTTTCATTGTGAGATGGGTCCGTTTGTCATGATGCGTATAGCTCCTGACTCAAGGTCAATGAACGAGCGAACCAAGAGGTCAAAACATACAGAAAAATGAGATGAGCAGGTCTAATGTGATACAGCACATCTGAATACCTCTCCGTCACCTGGAGAATCCCCTGACAAGACATGGCGCGCATCTTGATACCAGAGGGGCGATGGGAGGATGTGTGAGGGCGCCACAATAGGATATCGCGGTAGTGCTCCATGTGGTAGTAAATTGAGGATGAAAGAACGTGTTGGGTGTCTTTGACCGTATGTCTTGCTAGTGCAAACAACAAAACCCCAGTCCGTAACAGCATTTGAAAATGCTGAAGTCCATAACATCATTATACGAGCATCCTGAGAGCACTCTAGATTATGGCTCGTCGATGCACAATGGCCGCTTAAACAGTGAAAGTCTCACTGGTAAGGGTCGTAGCGTGCTGAGTCGTCTCTGCCATCATACTTAGAGGGAGGAGCACCACCAAGGGGCACACGAGGGAGCGGATAAAGACATAAAGGAAAAAATAGTGGGACAACATAGAGAAGCTCGGATTGGAGAAGACATCAAATCGAGTAGTACACGCCTTGGTTTTGGGAAACGAAGCATATAAATACCTCTGCTTAGGCGAGGAGATACTTGGAATCATGATGTCAATGATACGGTGGTGGCGACCTGTATTCGTCACAAACACATAAATAAGGGATATAGAAACAGCGACGGTGAACGACCATGAGAAACCGCATACAATTCAGAGTAGAGTCTGAAGTAAGTAGTATGGGAATCCGAATAACTGTCGGAAGAGTCTGAATAAGAATATTTAACTTTGAGCATAGCCCGTTGTTGCTCCATGTTAAGCTGTGGTGCATTAATAATCAGTTGTAATGATGGCTTGTCACATGGCAGACTGTCGAAATCAGTAATTGCCATGATCTAGTAAATCAATGAGTTGTTGTCATATATCTATTGTGCTGGATAACAGACCTCTCAAGTGACAATAGGTGTTCATTAGATAGTGGCGATATGCTGAATCTTTCGGGGGGTATATCAGCACTGGTATTCAGGGATCGCTCTCCACATAAGGCAGCCAAGGAAATAAGTCATAATGCATGTGTCTGCTCCGATATATGATTTTTGTGTGGCGGCTATTATCTGCGATCTAATATCGTGTCCTGTCATGCCTATACCAGGCAGGACATAGAAAGACTCACAACTAGTCATCAAAATAGTCCTATTTTTCAGAGACCGCTGGATCTATGGGTCGACTAGACATCCAATACATCTGGCAAGGAAAGAACGTCAGCCAAATAAAATTGGAACATTACGGACCAAGTGGGTGTAGAGAATGTGTTAAAACAGACTCAACAGTGGCTACATTCTGGTGTATGCAGATATCAAATATTAACATAGTAAAGCTACGGAACAAATGACGTTAAAAAGTGAAGACATTACTCTCATGCGTACATAGTCTAATGCTGACTAAGTAACCATACAGACAAACAGTAGTATCACATGACATTAAAAATTGAAGACATTATTCCCACGCATCTCTGTAACCATACATACGTATAGTATGTCACATGATGTTAAAAAGTGAATACATTACTCCCATGCGTACATAGTCTACTGCTGACTAAGTAACCGTACAGACGAACGGTAGTATCACATGACGTTAAAAATCAAAGACATTATTCCCATGCATCTCTGTAACCATACATACATATAGTATGTCACATGACATTAAAAAGTGAAGACATTACTCCCACGCGTATATAGTCTACTGCTGACTAAGTAACTGTACAGACGAACAGTAGTATCACATGACGTTAAAAATCAAAGACATTATTCCCATGCTTACCTGAAGGAAGTAATGGCAACAAAAACAAACAAAGTCACATGACGGCAAAAATCGAAGACATTTTTCCCACACATAGTCCGCTGCACAGAAAAACCTCGATCTATTCTAGATCTCGGAACAG